>SNQJ01S0025071.1:64644-84591 GCA_010110895.2 Picea sitchensis
GCTAACCAAAGTGTCACCCTTTGTTCCTTGTTTGCTATGCCATAACACATATATTTAACGTTGATTAATGTTCGGATGCAAAGGGGGGTCGGGCCGGGGCTTAGCCCCGACCCGTGGACACATTGTATTACATATGACCCAACATATATTATGGCACGACCGTTGGCGCGCGCGCATTGCATTGCACTGTATTGCAATGTATTTCAATATATTGCATTGTATATATATATATATATATAGCCGTATGTTAAATGTTGGCGGGGGGTTTGAAACCAAGACCCGTGTGTTAAGTGTTGGCGCGGGCCCAAACAGAAGTTGCACAGTTTTCAAACGGTTTAACCACCTTTTTGCCCAGCGCGAGGTCACATGGCCATATGCCCAGGTGTCGAGGCGGTTAGGGGCTGGAGGCGCCTTAACCGTCCTACGGTTTGTACCGTTGGCGCGATTGCGCCCGATGCTGGGTTTTTATGCTTAAAAGAGCGTGTGAGCCAGGTTCACTCAAGGGGGGTGCGAATTGTAGAACCAAAGACAACAAGCTCGGAGAAGGAGACTTCCAGGAGGCCTATCTTTCTCATTTTTCGACCGATTGAGGTGCCGAAAGAGCCCAGACATGGGTTTTGTGATGCTGGGAAGCCATTGGAGCAGTCGGTTTGTCAGTTTGAGCATTGTAAGACATGTTTTGAGCACTTTTTGAGCAATTAATAATAATGATCCATTGGAAGCTGGACCAGGAGATGTTGCCCATAAGAGGGGTGAACTCCTTTATCAATTGTTGTGCACATGTGTTTATGTTCAATGTTTATGCTGCTGTCTATGTGTATTTTTGCATAAGTAATCGTTAATTTATGTGTTGCAAATTGATCCTGTTGCTTTAAACACATAACATTTCACTTGCAATAATTATTCAAGTTTTTCAAGTCTTCTTCATTTTTTAGATCACTCATGCATGACTTTGAACCTTTTCTTCATCAATTCATCCAACTACATTTGTAATTATTTTTATTCTCGTATAATCATTTTGTAAGGTGTCTTTGATACTAGGGTACCTCCTAGTCTAAATCAATAAATAATTTTTTGTCCCTCTTTTGTTGTAATTCTAGTATTTATTGGAACACATCTTCAAACTCATGCAATACTAAGAAATCTTCAATGATTTTCCCTTTTGTATTTTCTATCTCTTCTACATGAGCTGCATAGAATTGACAACCCTTCGTAAAACATTTGTTCATGTGTAAGGATGAAATATCCCTTATAGAAATGGGTCTTCAAATTCCTTTAACAATTCTTTTTTTTCATTCTTCATCATGACATGTAAATGTCTTGTTATGACAATCTAGGACAACATGATGCTTTCCAATCCAATCCATGCCAATTAGGATATCATAAGATCCTAATGGAACGATATTCATATCAACATTATTACTCACTCCATTCATATTTATTGGAAAACCTCTAACAATCTCACTCATCCTTCTTTTGGTTCTAGTGTCTAGTTTAACCAAACTTTATTGTTAAAGATTACTTGTCTCCAAACATAATATTTCCACTATTTTAGGATCAATGTAACAATGTCTTTCCCCTAAATCAATTAAAAAAAAATGAGATGATTAATTATCTTACCTTACACTTCGATGATATTGGATAGGTATTATGCTTTTCAATCTTCTAAGGCTGCATATATTCATGGAATAATCTTGCCCATGTATTATACTATAGAGGCTTCTTGGATGTTGTGCATAGTCTTCATGTTATCTCTTCTATGAGGGAAATATTTATATATACATATGTTCTTCTTTTCATCCCCAACATTGGATTTGTGATATTCCCATTTTTCCCCAAGATTCTTCTTTCATTGATTCATCCTTAGTAGTTTGATCTTGTTCATTCTTATTAAGGTTGTTTCTGTTGAAAGGGGGTTTGAATCCCTTCCTTCTCTAATCATATTTTTCCTTCTTCTTATCCTTCCAAGACTTCTGCAAATATTCTCTTCCCTTGCCTTGCCCATACAAGTACATATCCTTTCTAATGGTATATTTCAAAGTTATGGGATCATAATATCTCTTTATAATATGATGGAAGTTCACTCAAAAACCTTTCTATCGTCGCATTATCATCCTTGATAAACCCTGCATACTTTGGAAATGCCAATTTTTTTTTTCATATTCTACCATGGTCATGCTTCCCAACCTAATTTCAAAGAACTCTTGCATTTTATTGTCATAGAAGTTCTCTGAAAGGTACTCCTTATGAAAATATATCTTCAATTGAATCCATCTAATTTTACTCTCATCAATTTGATCCACTTGATTCAATTGTTCCCATGACATAGCTCCTTTTGAATGAAAATCATATGTGGGAATTTTGTCTTCTAGATTGGAGGTGTAGTTGTGAAACTAAAATTAATTCTTGATTCCCATCAACCAAGATTCAACATCATATTCCTTTACTCTTTTAGCATTAAAGGATGATGGCTTAAACTTCCTCATCTCTCCTTGCAAACTATTAAATTCATGTCTTCTTATTTGGTTCCTAATAGGAGACACTTTGGGACTGCTTATGGAGTCTTCATATGAATAAAATTTCCTTGTTGTCTGTGAGTTATTCTATCACTTCTTGAATGGGTACCTCTTTTTTAGTTATCTCTTCTTTCATGATGTATACCTTATTATTTTTGTCTTGAGTATGATCCATTATTTTCTTTCCTATGCAATTGATTTAGGATTTGGATCATTTGAGAATTTTTTTGATTATGTTCTCTCATCATCTTATCATAGTCTTCTTTATGTTAGATATAATGCTATGGTGTTGGAATTGCTGTCAAATAAGTACAATATGATCAATGTTGGACATGGTATTCTGGTGTTGGCATTGATGTCAAGATCAAGATGGAACCAGAGGTTGGGAGAAATTAAATCCCAACCGTTAGATTGGGATAAATAATACGTAACCATAGATCAAGACCAATGTGACTTTGGAAATTCTCCACTTCGGTGAACATTGGAGATAAGGAAGGATCGCGAAGTCATGAAATACCATGAGTCGTTAGATCAAGGAGGGTCTTCAGGTGAAGTCTCAACCATCTGATCGTGTTTAGTGGAAGGATAGGATATGTGTGGCCAAAAGGAATGAAGTCCTGGAGTAAACAAAAGAAGTTTGATGATGCAGGAGCATCGCTCCACCTCAGAAAAATCACCAACAAGAAAACACATAGGTGTGTAATGGAGAGGCATTGACCCTCCCATTTTTTAAATTCAAAATCTTATCCCATGGGGATTTGCGTTGTAAGGCCATACGATCGAAGACATACCTTTGTATAGGTAGTGGATAGGGTTTCCTTAAATGGTTTCTTGTAGCAGGCCTAGATCGTAGTCAGGTATGGAAATTCATTTATGGAATGTAGCCGTAGGAGTATGGTGTCACAACTGAGACAGTGATAACACTAAGGTGATAGAGAGGATAAGATCGTAGATCCCTTTCTTTGTAATCAGAGGATATTTGGGAAAGATATATTGGGTAGAGAGGTCTTAGAAGAAGAAATCATAGTAGAGTTAGATTAAGAGAGCTTGAGAGAACTTGGAATCTGTTGTAGTCCATCTTTTCTAAACATCTATATAGACACACAAAGATAATAGAAAATAAGTTTTTCCTTCACATACTGTGTTTATGTATTTGTGTTCATTATTATGCTTGTATATGTTATTCATGTTTGAATGTGTGAAATGATGAAGAATTGAAGGAGTTTTAATTGTTTCACTTCTTTGAGTTACCAAGTGGAAGGAGTGCATTGACATAGGTGAGTTAACCTCAGGAAAGCTCAGGAGAGATATCGTTGAACCTTCACCAACAGAAGTGCAAGGAATGCACTGAAGAAATCTTTGTTGAGTTCAGGAAGAAACAAATTTATTGAATACTCTATAAGGAGAAGCTCTGCAAGGTGTGCATCGAGCAAGGGGAATGCCAGGAGGGCAAGAAGAATTTCTTTTCAAGAAATCGTTTAGATCTGAGTTTGATGAAATCCTAGAAATGAAAATAGTGCATGGGAGATTGAAATGTTCGAGGAGATCAAGATTAGAAGGAATAACACAAGGAGTGCATGGGAAGTGGACGTATTCTAAGTCCTAAATATCAGAAGAGACAACACGTTCAAGAGCGTAAGCAAGACCCTAGATAGTCAGGTTCGTAGGAGAATGTTCAAAGGCCGAGATCTTTGAACACTTTCAAAATCTTCCACATCGGTAGAAGATGGAAGCTCAGGAGGAGGAGTGATAGCAACTGTTAGATTTTTTGTGGGAAAGGATCCTAGAACATTATATCAAAATCCGGTGACATAAGGAAGAACATAGGAGGAAACATATCTCAAGTATTAGATCTGAGCGCAGAGGATCAGTTATTGTCTAATCACAAGAAGGTGCACAAGATTTAACATTGTGTATACGCAGGAGAATGGACTCACAAAAGTCCCGAAGTGAACAAGGACCGTCCATCATATACAAGGACGCGTGGCGAAAATCCATCCATTTTGGGTGAAGATATTCTGGGATGAATGAGCACACAGAAGGTTGAAACACCCAAACCCCGAATAGTCGTAGAGCTAAGGCTCATCAATTTGCGAGGAGACAGTTGTCAACAGATCTAAGTCTCTAGGTGAAAGTACTCTGAGAGAAATGAGTGCATAGGAGTTTGAGACTCCTGAAGCCCGAAGCATTGAAGTGTCGAGGGTCATCGATATATAGAGGGAACACTTGTCACCAACTCATGGACTTCATAGGATTGCACTCCGGGGTTTTTATGGAAAGAAGTTTCGGAAAGTTCCAAAGTGCCAAAGGTCGAAATGATTAAGGGCCATTGATCCCAAAGGAAGAACATGGGTCATTGATCTTTGAAGGGACACATGGAGGATGAAGATTAATTTTGTTAGACAACCATTGAATAGTCGTTGGCTCAAGAGAGGACATGTGTCAGAAGATCCATCACTCTGAAAAATTTCTCTTCAGAGATTTGCGGTTGTTGAAATTTGAGGACGTCGAAGGCTAGAAATATGAAATGAAGAGAGTCATCAATGTGAAGGTGGACACATGGAATCAGATCTAGGACTTCAGAGGAAAGTGGACGAAGGACAGGTCCAAAGACAAGGAGAATATCTCAGTCGTTGATCGAGGAAGGAGCCGTAGGACCGTTGATCTAGTTGAGGAGGAAAAAACACCGAGGAGGGAGCAGAGTTGTTGATTAGAAGGACACATGGTGAGAGACTAAGTCATTTCAGAGAAATATCTCTGGAAGAAAGGGAGGTTTGAAAATTTAAAGTCCCAAAGGCCTGATTTGTGGAGGAGATCCTAGCCAAACATTTAAAGGGACAAGTGGTGAAATATCTTCTATTCCATAATATTTCCATACATAGGTAGTGAGGTTTAAAATTTCAAAGCCCCAAAGTCTACAATCGCCAATAGATCTCGTTCGTTGATTTGGAGAGGGAAGATCTGAACCGTCAATCTAGAGGTACCGTCAATATCGGGAGATCGACTGTCCCGAAACATTTCAGGGGATTGAAGGTGCATGAGATTTATAATGGAATATCTATGTCATGCGAGAACGTAGCCCGAGGACCTGAGTGCAAGGAGGAGGGATAATGGAAAAGGGATAGCACTCGAGAAATGAAGAGCGACTAGAGTGCACATATAGAGGGTGCAGGTATCATAGGACCTGCGCCTAAAGAGGAAAAAGGGGCTTGTGTATAGATGACTTGGGTTCAAAAGAGATCCCAAAGAGTCGATCCAACTTAGAAATGAGAAGATCCAGTGACCGGGAGGTCGCAGAACCCCAAGAGGGTAGGGGGGCTACATCAGGTGGTATCAAAGCTCAAAATTGATTTATGAAGTAAAAGGAGATGATCTGGTAACATTAGATGGTATGAGAAGTTTGAATTTTCCTGTAGACAACAGGTGGAAGGAAGGAAGAGTGTTGATGCTCTGTGAGGAGGTTGTTTCACGTGCACAACAACAAAAATTTAAACAACCAAGTGAGTTGTAAGAGAAGATGGAGATTCTCTCGGATGTACAGTGATTGGTAGGCTTGCTAGGAGGGTAGGTGATGGTGGAAATGGATACTAAAGGCCATGTACATGGTCGAAGGGAAGGTTTCAAGAAGAAATGCAATCCACAGATGGATCTGGAGCTTAATGAGATAAGAGAAAGGATGGAATAGCTATCATTGAAGATGCGGTAGGAGGCAAAGGTACACTGGAGGTATGAATGTCCTCTGGACAGGAAGGCAAAATGGCATGTTCAAAAGTTTTTGGATAGAAAACAACAACAAGAGTTGAAAAGGTGGTTGAGGCATTCTAAAAACCTCACTGACATAGAGGAAGAAGTGGTTTACGTCCATGAGCCGAAAATTGGGAGACACCCAAGTGATGAGGAGGAGGTGAGATCAGATGAAGATATCATAAACTACTAGGTGGGAATAAATGGAATTTCAAGTTTCTAGGTGGGCAATAGAAAGAGATCAGTGGAAGGTATTGTATGCTACAAGACTAGCAGTGTTGAAAGTTCAAATTGCCATGTGGGAAATGAGATGGGATTGATTGATCTCATAGACTGCCAGGTGGGCAGAATAGAAGTCCCAAATTGCCAGGTGGGAAGGGGGAAATAAATGAGACTGTCTGAAAGTCTCAGGAGCTCAAAAGTGAGTTCATGTCAGAAAGGAGTGTTGATAGGTGAATATTCATGTGGATTCAGACCATGTGAATGAAGATGATGAGAAGTTAAACACTCTGACCATCCAATATGAATATCAGAGGTGCATTCTTATTATTGGGGGAATCAAATAATTCCAACCAAATAGCCAAGTGAAGGCCAATACACATGATGAAAGTGTAGCAACAGAGGAAGGACAACCAACAGTGATTATCATGATGAAGGAGCAGGTATCAGAATCTGCCCAAGGAGAAGAATAAGAGGAGCACATAGTTGAGATGCTCACTCAATGGGAGATATAATTAAGGATGTTGGGGGATTGGTTGGACAATACATAACCAGCAGATGGCTGCCAAAAGACAGTCATGCAAATTTTAGGAGAAGAAAATTCGACAAAATTGCTCAAAATTTTCAGCCAAGAAGTTGAACAAGAGATGACTGTATAATTGAAGCTCGCAATAGAGGAGGAAGGAGACACCATGGATTTTGTTGATTTGTATGAGGAATTAGAATCCCTAGAAAGAAGGGTAATGGTGAAAAGATTGCACATCCAACATACTAAGTTGGATATAGATGGAGGGGCATACCAGCTAGAAGAGAAATTAAATAAAGCTGGAGATATGCCAGTAGGAGAAGCAAAGTTGTCAGAAGGAGGAACTGAGCAACAAATCAGCAATGGGACTACAAAACTAAAGTTTGCAGCAGGGTGGCAAGCTAAAGAGACAAGAGATGGGGAAAGTAGCAAGGGGGATCAAGTCGATCCACACACTGATAAGGAGGAACTACAACCGAGAAGACTGCATAAGAAGAGACAACCACGGGAGAAGATAGAAAGGGTGATAGAGGAGATCAAAAAGCTGATGTTGAGATCAACAGAAGCAGTCAACAAAGGGGAGATGAACAAGGGAGATCCTTCAACAGAAGAAGGGAAGAAGGAGAATAAGAAGTAGTAGCAACAACATAGATGGAGAGGAGAAAGAGGATATCTCCAAGGAAAAGTTTGTGATCCAGGAGGGTTTCAACACTGGAGGAGAGGAGCTCATGTTTTAGCTAGCAGTGGAGTATGATGTAGGAGAATCTCTCCACAAAAAAAGTGCCAACAAGCCAAAACATAGGTGCATAATGGATAAAGGGAGAGGCATTGACCCTCCCATTTTTTAAATTCAAACTCTTATCCCATGGGGATTTGCATTGTAAGGAGGTAAGAACCAAGCCATACCTTTGTACAGGTAGTGGATACGATTGTATTAAATGGTTTCTTGTAGAAGGCCTAGATCGTAGTCAGGTTTGGACATTCATTTATGGAATGTAGCCGTAGGAGTATGTTGTCATAACTAAGATAGTGATAACACTAAGGTGATAGAGAGGATAAGCTCGTAGAGCCCTCTCTTTGTAATTAGAGGAGATTTGGGAAAGAGATCTCAGGTAGAAATATCTTAGAAGAAGAACTCATAGTAGAGTTAGATTAGGAGAGCTTGAGAGAACTGGGACTCTATTGCAGTCCAGTTTTTGTAAACATCTATATAGACACACAGAGATAATATAAAAAAAGTTTTTCCTGCACATAGTGTGTTTATGTATTTGTGTTCATTATTATTCTTGTATATGTCATTCATGTTTGAATGTATGAGCAAATGAAGAATTGAATGAGTTTCAATTGTTTCTCATCTTTGAGTTACCGAGTGCAAGGAGTGCACACAGTCTATAAGGAGTGTGTTGACAGATGTGAGTTAACCTCAGGAAAGCTCAGGAGAGATACCATTGAACCTTCACCAGCAGAAGTGCAAGGAACACACTGAAGAAATTTGTGTTGAGGTCAATATCAAACATAGTTATTGAATACTCTGTAAGGAGAAGCTCTGCAAGGTGTGCATCGAGCAAGGGGAATGTTGGAAGGGAGAGAAGAATTTATTTTTAAGAAATCCTTCGAATCTGAGTTTGATGAAATACCAGAAACGCAAGGAGTGCATGGGATATCGAAGTCTTTGAGGAGATCAAGATTAGAAGGAATAACGCAACGAATGCATGGGAAGTGGATTTATTCTAAGTCCTAAATCTCAGAAGAGACAACACACTCAATGGGTAAGTGAGACCCTAGATAGTCAGGTTCGCAAGCGAAAGTTCAAAGGCTGAGAGCTTTGAACACTTCCAAAATATTCCACTTCGGGAGAAGGTGGAAGCTCAGGAGGAGGAGCGACAACAACCACTATATTGGTTGGAGGAAAGGAGCATGGATAGTTATATCAACGTCTAGTGACGTAAGGAAGTGTAGTGGAGGAGACAGATCTCAAGCATTGGATATGATCACTGAGGATCATCCGTCGTCTGATCATGAGAAGGTGCACAAGATTTAGTGTTTTGTATACGCAGGAGAGCGGACTCACAAAAGTCCCAAGGTCCCAAAGTGAACAGGGACCGTCCATCATATGGAAGGATGCATGGTGAAAATCCATCCATTTCAGGTGAAGACATTATGGGAGGAATGAGCACAGAGAAGGTTGAAATAGTCGAACCTCGAATAACCAAAGAGCTAAGGGTCGTCGATCTACGTGGAGACAGTTGTCAACAGATCTAAGTCTCCAGGTGAAAGTAATCCAAGAGAAATGAGTGCATAGGAGTTTGAGACTCTCGAATATTGAAGCACTGAAAATTTGAGAGTCGTTGATCTGTAGAGGGGACACTTGTCACCAGATATTGGACTTCGGAGGATTTCACTCTGGGGTTTTTATGGAAAGAAGTTTTGGAAAGTTTCGAAGCACTGAAGGCCGAAATGATTAAGGGTTGTTGATCCCAAAGGAAGAACGTGGGTAGTTGATCTTAGAAGGGACACGTGGAGGATGGATATTCACTCTGTTAGACAACCATTGAACAATTGTTGGATCAAGAGAGGACATTTTTCAGAACATCCAACACTCCAGAAGATTTCTTTTTGGAGATTTGGGCTTGTTGAAATTTGAGGACGCCGAAGGCCGAAAATATGAAACGATGAGAGCCGTCAATTTTAAAGTGGACATGCAACGCTATATCTAGGACTACGGAGGAAACAAGAGGAAGGACAAGTCCAAAAACCCTCAGAAGATATTGGTCATTGATCAAGGAAGGAGCCGTAGGAACGTTGATCTGGTTGAGGAGACCAAAATCTTGAGGTGGGAGCAGAGTGATTGATTAGAAGGACGTGTGGCGAGAGATCGAGTCATTTCAGAGAAATCTCTCTGGAAAAAAGGGAGGTTTGAAAATTGAAAGTCTTGAAGGTCGGATTCATGCAGGAGATCCTGGCTGCATATTTAAAGGGACAAGTAGTGAAAGATATTATATTTGGGTACGGGTATGAGAAATGAAGAGTACCTAGAGTGCGTAGATAGAGGGTATGGGTATCATAGGACCTGCACGTAAATAGGAAAAATGGGCATGTGTATAGATGACTTGGGTTCAAAAGGGAGCCCGAAGAGTCGATCCGACTCAAAAATGAGAAGATCCACTGACCGGGAGGTCGTAGAACCCCAAGAGGGTAGGGGGGGATACATCATTTGATCAAGACAAGGGAAGATCCATGGTGGTATATCTATTCAATGCTTCAACAATAAATGGATTTAGAAAGGATCCATAATATTTCGGAGTCCTGGAATAACCAAAATCATTATAGTATTCCAATCAAGAATGAGCTTTGGATAACGAGGATTCCCAAGACCAATCGATCATACAAGGGAAGGAATATTCAGCCCGATGTTGATGACTATGGGATTATAAAGAGTCCCAAACAACTAAAACTCCCGAAGGCATGAAGTAATGAAGCCACAAAGTGTGAAGCCACAAAGTGTAAAGCCATGATTCAGGAGGGAGACATGTGGTAGAAGACAAATATGACACATGGCCCAATCGGCTAGAGACAAGTGTTAAGGTCTAGTTGGCACATTAGGTATACGAAATTCATGAATCAAGGTGACATGTGGCAGCCACTCATCTAGTTCCATGTCAAGAGTGACGTCAATAAGCCACACCACTCAGTGATTACATCCTCCAGGAATGTTCAACTTCTCCTACTAGAAAAAAATCCTAAAGCACCCAAGGGAGAAGTCACGAAATAATTTTGGTTGTTGATCTAAGATCCTGCAGGTTATCTCATGACCGTTAGATAAACCGTACAGGAAATATAGATTAATCGTAATATGTTAAGTGAAAACAAGTGATAATAATCGTGTTACGACTTATTCAATAGGTAAACTTCCGAAGGAATTGAACTACTTCAGGTTTCTAGTAACCCAGATTCCCAGAGTCTTGAAGCCTCAAAGTAAGATCTTACTATCCATCGAAAAGGAATATCCATGGATGAGATCAAAAAATCGCATAATGTGAAGGCCATTAACAAAAACCTTGTTGATTTTGCACGAACCGTCCACTCAACCACATATTAAGTGAGAACCATCTGATCTACTAGTGAATAGAGTATATGTATTGTTAGCTCTCTTTCTGTCTCAAGCATTCTGTAGCCCAAATCTGCCAGGAATCAAATTTATTTGAAATTAAAACCAGAACAAGTATATAAATCTCTCTATATCCGATGGTTTTTTTTCTTATTCTTATAGCTTCAGTGGAGAATCCTCTAAATTAGTTGAAAGTATTTGACAAGGTTATGTGAACATGGTAAAAAAAGGAGTTAATCACAAATTTTAAGAGAACAACTTCAAAGGAAGGGTTACTGCAGGAAAACAAAGGAAACAAAGTAAATAGAGCAAGAAGGGCTCAATTTTTTTTTTATATCTGATATTTATGAGCCAAGGATAATGACAACTCGTTCCCACACCAAGAAGCTAAAATTGTATCCCAGGGAAACATTTAGATTTGACAGTTTGATTTTCTCTGAAAACCTAAATTTGGAATGCAATCAATGAAAGTTGAAGGAAAGTTTTTTGGAGATCAGGTACTTAAGTGTTTGTTTCATATAAGAATGGTTTTGGATTTGACCTAGGTGAGAAAAAGGTTTTAGGTATACAAATTGGTCAAAAAATAACACTATAAGAGGTTTCGGTAGCGCCTTCTTTTCAAGTAAATGACATAGTTTTGGATTTTTGTGATAGATGATGATGAAAAATGATAATGAAACCATTATAGACCCTAAAATACACATTAGAAACCATTTTTTATATTCAACAAAGATTTTTGGAGCAATCTTGTATGGAAAAGGAGAAAACAAAAAACAGGGGATTTTCTGGAAATGACTGTGTTTGCAGTCAATTTCAAACTCAGATTATGAGGCGATGAAGAGAAATTTGTGAAAACAAAAGATATTTTTTTCAAGAACGGCCTAATATACAAAATACGCCCTCATAGTTTACATAGGTTTCATGGTTTGGGAGATACAAGCATATATTTAGAACTCATTTTTCATATTTGTAAATACATGAATTTTCTTGTTTTAGTCATCATCTTTGGGCACATATTACGAGGATATGGAGAGGTAGTTTAAAAAAATGAAATAATTTTTTCTCCATAATGGACTCGTATACAAAATATCCTCTCGACGTTTACACAGGTGTCATGGTTTGGGCGATATCGAGTGTTTTGTTAGCCCTATTTTTCAGAATTTCATTGTAAAAGTGTTGAAGATAAAATGGAATAGTGAAGGTTTAATTTGTCCTCACACGTGCCAAGGAGAGATGTCAGGTCTATAAATGTCATACAAACTAGATGCAATGGAGGGGGAAACTTTTATACCCGAGAGGTCTGAAAGAGAGTTTTGAAGATCCAATAAGATCTGTGAGAAAGCTATAGGAGACATTTTTTAGATGTTATCATTATAATCATGAGGGGAATTTTGGTTTTAGTCATTTCTATTATTGAAGGTTCATAATATGTTTGTTATGAGATTGTGTTCTTGTTTTCATTTCAATTTGTCTTCTTACTTGAATAAATCGTATACCTTGAGGATCGTGGTTTCCTTTTATTAATGGATTCTTGAGCATATCAGGATATGATGTGTCTTGCCTATTAGCGACTCTTTACATTCAGGTACCTTGAATTTATTTATGCAGAGAGGATATCTTCCTTGTGAATGTTCTACTTTTGTTATTTTTTCCCCTATTCTATCCATTATTTTATAAACCCTTTATCTGATATGCAGATTGATTTCATTTAATGAGTAGGGTGTTTTCTTGACTCCATAGCCCAACGGTCCATAGCTAATCTACAATATATTATTTTATTTTCTCTTTCTCATTTTTTTATTTTTGATCCACTAAATTTCCTGAAAACCCAACCCAGATCATTTCTAATTGAAGGTTTGCTAGGTTTGTTCCTAATGAATTGTAGGGAAAACTTCTAGTGCTAACATATTTTGGCGTTGTTTCCAGGGATGAAAGTGAAGATATCTTCCCTAGGAGAACAAAAACGAGATGATCTAGTTGTGGATGGTGAATTGAAGCTGGACACTTTAGATTTATTATCATTCACCCGACGACTCCACTCCATGAAAGAAGATACTATTGGATACTTCACTGATATAGGACAACAATGGAAATGGAAGCTATCTTGGCTCAGAGGTTTTCACCTCTAAATTTTTCATTTGTTCCTAGTTTTCCTAATCCTGCACCTTCTTTCTTAGAATGCATAGAATTTCTTCCTATCTTTAGCGAAAAGTATGAGGATAATCCTACACATCATGTAATCAAGTTTTGTCAATAAATGTATCATTTGAATATACATCATGAGGATGTATTGATGAAAATGTTCATGTATTTGTTGGATGTCTATGCAAGACAATCATAAAAAAATATTCATGCTTCTAGTATTTCCTCTTTGGAGGACTTTCATGATGCTTTTTATTCATATTGCAAGAGGATTTACCCGACTGAGACACTTTTTGAGAATTTATATGAAGGATATGCATTATATATTCATAATTTAACATTTGATGCTTCTAGCTTCGTAGATGAAGGGGATGGTTATATTGAGGAAGAGGAAGAAGATTCATTATCAGATATATCTTCTTCTAAATCTATTTTAGAGTAGGAGGATCTTCAACAGACAGATTTTGAGGTTGATGACAACAATACTTTAAATGCATTTGGCATTAATCCAATTTTTTCTTATAGTGATAATTATGATACAAAAATTGTTCCAAGTTTATTTGAAGATCATATTACTGATGATAATTTTCAGAAATTTCCATATTTGTCATTAGAATTTTATCATGCTGCTCCCATTTTTTATGAATATGATGATGATCTTGAAATTCTAGATCCAAATGTTTGTGATGTGGCAGAATTTGATCAATAGATTCATGAAGACATTCAGTCCATTATCCATGAATAGATGGAGCCAGTATATGACAAATATGCATATGATGGCTATGAGGAATACATGTATCAGTTTGTTCATTCTCATGATGACATTGTTGTTTTTTTTTTTCAAGAAAATTATGTTCAGATTCAAGATGACCTTGATTCTTTTGATTGCCCAAACTCGAATGATGTTCATGCTCTTTTTCCAGTAAAACAAATGAAGTGTAGTTTGATAAGTGAAGTAGAAGAACAATGCAGCCTTCCGTATTAGATGGAAATGTAGCATAATTGGCAGGACCTAGTGGCCATTTACATGGAGTCATGGTTTCCATAAAATTTCAGCCTTGTGGCATTTGGAATGAAAGTGGATTGTGGTTGTAAGTATGTCTTCCAAATTTAATTTTTGATGCAAATATTATATTCTTCTTTCACGTCCATATGCATGAAATAATATATTATAGTCCATTGGATTCTATCATGTCTTCATTGGAAGCATGATTACACATGATTATCTTGTTCCTACCAGTGAGAAGTAGGATGAATAAGCTTGATTCTCGAGAATTTTGTTTTCAACAGTATATATATATATATATATATATATATAGTAGTGTGTTTTTAGATTCTAAATAAGTTTCATAGATTTGAAAGGTGGTGAATGAATGTATAGCCCAATGATTAAGGCACATGTCTTCTTGTTATTGGTAGCTCACAAGGAGCATGCCATCCCCCTGTGGAGCCTATGTTATCTCTCTTTCTGTCTCAAGCATTCTCGAGCCCAAATCCACCGTTCATCAAGTGTATTTGAAATTGAAACCAAACCAAGTATATAAATATATCTATATATGATGTGGTTTTTTCTTATTCTTATAGCTTTAGTGGAAAATCCTCTAAATTAGTTGAAAGGATTTGACAAGGTTATGTGAACATGGTAAAAAAACGAGTTAATCACATATTTTAAGAGAACAACTTCAAAGAAAAGGTTACTGCGGGAAAATAGAGGAAACAAAGTAAACAGAGAAAGAAGGGCTCATAATTGGTTTTTATATCTGATATTGATGAGCCAAGGAGAATGAAAACTCGTTCCCACACCAAGTAGCTAAAATTGTCTCCTAGGAAAACATTCAAATTTGACAGTTTTATTTTCTATGAAACCCTAAATGTTGAATGCAATCAATGAAAGTTAAAGGAAACCTTTTTTGAGATCAGGTACTTAAGTGTTTGGTTCATTTGAGAATGGTTTTGGATTTGACCTAGATGAGAAAAGGTTTTAGGTATGCAAACTTGTAAAAAAATAACGCTACAAGAAGTTCTTGTAGCGCCCTATTTTTTATGTAAATGACATAGTTTTGGGTTTTTGTGATAGATGATGATGAAAAATAATAAATACACCATTATACACCATAAAATACACATTATAAACCATTTTTTATCTCCATAAAAGAGTTTTGGATCAATCATGTATGGAAAGAAGAAAACATAAAACAAGGGATTTTCTGGAAATGATTGTTTTTGCAATATATTTCAAACTCATATTATGAGGAGATGAAGAGGAATTTGTGAAAAAAAGAGAGGTTGTTTTCAATAACAAACTAATATACAAAATCCTACCTCAGATTTTGAACAGGTGTCATGGTTTTGGAGATACAAGAAGGTCTTTACAACTCATTTTTTCAGATTTGTAAATACATGAATTTTTCTGTTTTAGTCATGATCTTTGGGCACACATTACAAGGATATGGAGAGGTATTTTTAAAAAATGAAATATATTTCTCAATAACGAACTCATCTAAAAAATCCTCTCCCAAATTTTACACAAGTGTCATGGTTTGGGCGATAGCGAGTGTTTTTTCAGCCCTATTTTTCATAATTTCGCTGTAAAAGTGTTGAAGATAAAATGGAACAATCAAGGTGTAATTCGTCCTCATATGTTCCAATGAGATTTTTCAGGTCAAGGTGGCATATGGATGTTCAAGGAGGATATTTATGCTAAATATCATCAAAAAAATTGGTTTACTTTGAATGTAATTAATGCTTTGAAATCCAAACCCTAGTTTTTAGGTATTGGACTGATTTTCTTAGATTTTTTTATATCTTTTTGATGTAACTAAGTCCAAATTCAACCCCAAGGGGAGATATTCAACTCTATTTTGATAATATTATATCCATGCTTTAAGGATATAATATTTATCATGTAAGGTCTATAAATTTCATATAAACTATATGCAATGGAGGGGGAAACTCTTAGACCCGAGAGGTTCGAGAGAGAGTTTGGAAGATCCAAGAAGAGTTGTGAGAAATTTGTAGGAGAATGTTTTTAGTTTTTATCATTGTAATCCTGAGGGGAATTTTGGCTGTAAGCATTTCTATCATTGAAGGTTCATAATATGTGTGTTATCAGATTGTATTTTTGTTTTCATTCTAATTTGTCTTCTTACTTGAATAAATCATATACCTTGAGGATCGTGGTTTCCTTTGACTAATGGATTCTTGGGAATATGAGGATCTAATGTTTCTTTCATATTAGTCAATATTTACATTCAAGTACCTTGAATTCATTTATGTAGAGAGGATCATTGCCTTGTGAATGTTATAATTTCTGTTATTTTTCCATTCTTCTTTCCATTATTATATAAACCCTTTATCTAATATGCAAATTGATAGCATTTAATGAGTAGGGTATTTTATTGAGTCCATATCCCAACGGTCCATCACTCATCTACAATAGATTATTGTATTTTCTCTCTCTTTTTCTTCTTCTTGATCCACTAAATTTCCTGAAAACCCAACCCAGATCATTTTTAATTTAAGGTGTGTTAGGCTTGTTCCTAAGGAATTCTAGGGACAACTTCTAGTTCTAACACATACTTTGGAAGAATTTTTTCTGGGGGAGTTGGAAGATTGCAAATCCCAAAAATCCCGAAGGCTGGAGTACTCGAGGAATTGGTTACATCATCGGTCGTGTGATAAGGTAAAGAAGCTAATAAGGAGCGCAAAAGGGCCTAGAATTAAATAATCCCTCGGAAATTTGAATATGGTCTCATGTTGGAGAGTAAGGGGGGAAAGAGAAAGAACTAATAGAACAATGCTTGGAATGGATACACATGTGGTTTTGATCTTGCGTTCACATAAAGGAAAGATAAATTTCCTGGAGATTAACTCTATTTCCTGTAGGAAACCCAAGAAGAACACCATAACAATAGAGAGAGATGGTAAAATATCAAATATGATATGTTGGAGAACTAGGGATGTAGCAGAAGAATAAGAATGAAATAAAGAGGCATGGGATCGAGTTAGAAGAAATCGATTTATGAAAATCCCTCTTACTAAATTGAAAATATTTCACGATAATGTATGAATAATTATAGAGGAAGATATTAATTATAAGTTAAAAAGATAAACATTATTTGTTGTTAAACAAAAGGAAAAGGTGTGTTGGTTCAAACAAAGGGACACAATACTTCAAATATCACACAAGTTGGGAAACTATATAAGAAAGAAATAATGGTGAAAGAAGAAGTGTCTTTGTAGTCCAGATCAGAAGATCAAAAGCAGAAGCAGAGTCCAAGAAGGAGAACTAAAGATACTTATGCAGTGTGGGTGTAAGGGAGGAGAAAGGAAGTATTCATATCCTTTTCTAGGTAAACTGTGAAAATAAGGGAGTTTGTGCTTCCTAGGGTTTTTTCCCTAAAACAAGGGAGTTGATGCTTCCTAGGGTTGGTTCCCTAAAACAAGGGAGTTGGTGCTTCCTAGGTTTGGTGTCCTTAAACAACGGAGTTGGTGCTTCCTAGGGTTTGTACCCTAAAAATAATGGACTTGGTGCTTCCTAGGGTTGGTTACCTGAAGAAGGGGATTTGTGTCTCCAAGATTTGGTTCTCTAAAGAGGATTGGTGTCCTTCATAATACAAAATTATTCTTTTTAAAATTTAGAAGTATTCTTAAGTATACTTGTACAATTGATTCTTAAATGCAACTCCATTTTTTTTCTACTTTAATGATGAATAGAATAAGAAAGTATTAACTAATTTTTTAAAAAGGTAATATTGATTTACCCCCTTCCCTCTCAGTATTTACAACAATTGGTATGAGATCCAAGTGCCTTCAACACAATCTAATAACCAAAAGGTAGATCCTAAAAGTAATGGATCAGAAAGAGGGAATGTCTTCCAACAAAGCACCATTATTTAAAGGAGATTATTATGCGCTCTGGAAAATAAGAATTAAAATCTACCTTATGGCTCTTGGTTTTGATTTTTGGAAATCTATAGAAAATGGGTACACTACACTAGCTACTCCACCCACAGATAGTGCAGGAAATAATATTTGCAATGACAAATCAAGAGCAGTCAATACCATTCTAGGAGGGTTAACAAATCCTATATTTGTGAAGGTAATGCATTGTAATTCATATAAGGATATATTATACAAAATGGAGGTTATATATGAAGGAGATGAAAAATTTAAGGAAGCCAAAATACAAACCTATAGAGCTCAGTTTGAAAATTTGAAGATGAAAGAAGAAGAGAACATTGTTGAATATCTTCATAGATTGTATGAGTTAGTTAACTTAATCAGGGAGGATGGATAATAACTTAAAGATAAACCATTGTAAAAAATATCTTAAGATCATCAACTATGAGGTATGATGCCAATATGTCTACAATTGAAGACAAACTAGACCTTGGCAAACTCACAGTAGATGAGCTCCATGTAATTCTTACAACATATGAGATGAGGTCAGGACAAGAAAAACCATCAAAAGGAGAAACAACCTTTAAGTCTTCTAAAGAAAAGAAGAATCAAGAACATATGCATAACGAAGATCAGTTGGACATATTACATGTATAAGAGGCCAACTTTATAAGGAAACTCCAGAAAGGATCTGAAAAATATACGGGAAACTTACAGTTCTAATGTTTCAACTATGGAAAAATCAGACACTTTGCAAACATATGTCCCTGTCCTAAGCAAGAGGAAAGTGATGATGAAATAACTTTCAAATATCAGAAGAAGAGAAGAACCAAAGATAAAAGGAATTTCTACAACAAGAAGAAAACTGTATTCACCCAAAAATATTGTAGCTCACTTAAAGAAAGTTAAGAAGAGGAGCCATAGCTTCTATTTATGGGAATGGAAACTCAAGATGATAATCATTTGAAATATGAAGAAGAAGTGAACCTTGAAGAAGAATTTATCTGTGCAATTGAAGAACTAATAAAATCTAAAAAGAAAAACAAGTTACTAAGGGAACAACTTCTAAAGTTTGAAGAAGTTATAAAATCAACAAAAAAAAAGGTTTCCAAAACCATTAGTTATTCAAAAAAATTGATTATTGAGTTAAAAACCAAACTCCAAGAAATCAGAACAAAAGAAGAAATATTGAATAAAGAACTCAATGAAAAACAACAAACATGTAATATATTGGAATATGAAATAATTCAACTAAAAGGGAAACAAGAAAAAGGAGAGATTCAGACTAAGTTTGAAAAAAACTCAAAACTCTTGAACAACATTCTTAGAAGTCAAAGATCATGAAATGATAATATAGGATTTAGATATGATCCCTATATTGAAACAAATAATGACAAACGGTCAATCAACTATGCATATGCTCTTGAGAACTCCATAAGAAGAGAAGAAAATAAGGAAAGGACAATATCATTGAAGACCATCCAAAATAAACATATATCTGCACTCCCTACTAAAAAAAAATATGAAAAAAACAATAGAATCATCAAAAGGAATCCCTCTAACATAAATCGATATTTTTTCCTTGGATATTTCTATTCCTGCAATAATTTTGGACATGAAGTAGTACATTGTAAATATTATAGAAAGTACAATCCAAGAAATGTTCAAAGATATGAAAACAATAAGAATAATGCAAAAAGAAGAAATTATAACTCATTGTCTCCCTTACAAGACTTCAATATTGAATGCCAAAAATGCAACAATTATGGTCATAAGTTTAGTGAATGTAG
>SNQJ01S0025072.1:0-15811 GCA_010110895.2 Picea sitchensis
ATTACTAATCTAATATGCCCCAATTAAGGGGTAATAAATAACATTATTCATCTAATATGCCCCAATTAAGGGGTAATGAGCCAATATTAGGGCTTAACATGTGGTGTTCTGTCACCAGGCTTCTCAGCAAGTCTCCCAGACTTCTGTTCACCACTTCCATCTATCCATCCGTCTGAGGATGATAAGATGAACTAAACGAAAAGTTAGTTCCTAGCTTCTTCCATAAGGTCCTCCAAAAGTGCCCTATGAATTTGGTGTCTCGATCCAAAACTATGCTTCTTGGTAAGCCATGAAGTTGAATGGCTTCTTTGAAAAACAAATTCGCAATGTGAGTTGTGTCGCTGGTTTTTTGACATGGAATGAAGTGTGCCATCTTGGAAAATCTATCCACCACCACAAAGATTGAGTCAAATCCTCTTTTTTTTCTTGGCAACCCTAATACAAAATCCATGTTGATTGCATCCCATGGCCTTTCTGGTATGGGCAATGGTTGATAAAACCCGACATTCTGTCTTCTTCCCTTCGAATGCTGGCAAATTCTGCATCTATCCATGAATCTCTTGACGTCTACTCGCATTCCCGGCCAAAAATATGACTCATTCAATTTTTCGAACGTCTTGTCGTGACCAAAGTACCCTGCCAATCCTCCATTGTGCTTCTCCTTCAACAAATTCTCCCTCATGGAGCATTTCAGAATACACATTTGATTACCTCTAAACAATAATCCTTCCTGGATCATGTACTCTACCCATTGGCTTCTATCTCTGAGAATTGGATTCCCAGCTGCTTCATACACCTCCTTAAAATTTGGATCATCTCTATGCATGTCCCTGAGATCATCAAATGTTTTAACTTTGAACTCTTGCAATAGAAAACACTTCCTGCTCAAAGCATCAACAACTTTGTTAGCAGTACCAAAAATATGTTTAATCACAAAAGTGAAATTCTGCATGTACTCAACCCATTTAACATGTCTATGATTCAACTTTTCCTGTCGAGTCACAAATTGAAATGCACGATTGTCACTATATAAGACAAACTCTTTCAGGATCAAGTAATGTCTCCATTTCTTCAATGCCTGGATAATACCATAAAACTCCTTATCATATGTGGAGTATTTCACTTTCGCTTCGTTCAGCTTCTCGCTGAAGTATGCTATCGGCCTGTCTTCCTGACTCAAGACTACCCCTATTGCAAATCCACTCGCATCGCATTTCACTTGAAATGTCTTTTGGAAATCCGGCAACACCAAAACTGGTTGTTCCGTAATCTTCCTCTTCAACAGATTAAAACTCTTTTTAGCCTCTTCTATCCAGTGAAAAGACTTGTGTCTTTTCTTCACTGTATCCATCATCGCTGCACTAATTCCACTGAAATTCCTAATGAACTTTCGGTAGAAACTAGCCAATCCGTGAAAACTTCTCACCTCAAAGATATTCTTTGGTGATGGCCAATTATTGATTACCTCCACCTTATCTGGATCCATCCTCAACTCATATGTAGAAATAACAAATCCGAAGTAGATGAGATTTGTCTTCATGAATGAGGATTTCTTCATGTTTATCAACAACTTCTCCTGCTGCAATCTTTGGATTACTGTAGCCAAATGCTTCAGATGCTCTGCCACTGTTTTACTGAAAACCAGTATGTCATCTAAATATACAATGACAAATTTTCCGATGAACTCCCTCATGACTTCGTTCATCAACCTCATGAAGGTACTTGACGCATTTGTTAAGCCAAACGACATAAAAATCCATTCATACAACCCCTCATTGGTTTTGAATGCTTTCTTCCATTCATCACCTTCTCTCATGCGGATCTGATGATAACCGCTTTTCAAATCAATATTTGAAAAATACTTTGCTCCACTCAAGCAATCCATCGGATCATCGATCCTCGGCAATGGAAATATGTACCTGATGGTTATCTTGTTAATTTCCCTCGAGTCAGTACACATTCTCCATCCTCCATCTTTCTTCAGACTGAGTACTGTTGGAACAACACACAGACTCAAGCTTTCCTTGACCAACGCTTTGTCCAACAAATCTTGGACTTGACTCTTAACCTCTTCATTCTCTTGCGGCGTCAATTTGTACGCGGATTTGTTTGGAAAACTGGCTCCTGGTATGAGATTAATGTGATGACTCACACTTCTAATCGGTGGCAACGAACGAGGTAATTCGTCCACTACTATGTTGGTGAACTCTTCCAGCAGTTCCTGAACTTCTTCTGGTAAATCATCCACCCTTGTGCTAGTCAAAACGATCTTCGGCTTCCTGACCAAAATGAATTGTGGTTATTCCTTCTTCTTAACCTCTGTAAGAAGTTCCTTCCCATTCATGAGAAGTATAGTGTTGCTTACTTCTGGCTTCACCTCCTTATCCTTGATTGGAAGTAACATGTGAGTCCTCCCATTCTTCTCTAGGGTGTATGTGTTCATTCTCCCATCATGAATCACATTCTTGTCATATTGCCATGGTCTACCCAGCAATAGATGACAAACATCCATAGGAATGACATCACATAATATCTTATCATTATANAAGTAACATGTGAGTCCTCCCATTCTTCTCTAGGGTGTATGTGTTCATTCTCCCATCATGAATCACATTCTTGTCATATTGCCATGGTCTACCCAGCAATAGATGACAAACATCCATAGGAATAACATCACATAGTATCTTATCATTATATCCTCCTATCTTAAACTCAACCAAACATTGTTTAGTGACAGTTACCTAGTGTCCTTTTTGTAGCCACGAAACTCTGTATGGGCTTGGATGATCAATCATCTCCAGCTCCAGCTTTTCTACCATCTCCGTAGAAATGAGATTATCCGTGCTACCACTATCCACAATGACCTTGCATACCCTGTCCTTGGTTTTGTAGGCAGTCCGGAAAAGTTTGGTCCTTTGGACTGAACTCTCCACCTCCTTCTCTGGTGTCAAAAGAACTTTTTTCATCATCAACGACCTTCCGCCTTCAGCATCTTCCGCCTCAACATCTCGCCTCTGTGCTTCGACGATGTGAGTTTCTCCACTCTCTTTATTTTTCTTTGGACACTCATAAGACTTGTGCCCATTCTTTCCACATGTGAAGCATGTGATTACTCCACCTCTTCCTCTTCCTCTACCTCTAGTATGAGGAAAAGTATTATTGTCAGCATAATCGCCTCTCTGTTCAGTATGCTTCCCTCTCTGTTCAACATATTTCCCTCTCTGTGAGGTTCCACCTCTCTCAGTTTGAGTTTGAGGTTTCTTCCAGTCATCCTTGGGCTTCTGATATTTGTCATGGGCAACTGATTTGCCTCTGGGCTGACTTCTGTCTCGGCCTCTCTGACCCTGCTTTCGGCTCATCTTCTCTTCCGCTTTTAGAGCCATCTGATAAGCATCTTCCACCGTTCATATGGTTACCATGCTCATCTCATCCTGAATTTCGTATCTCAGGCCATTCATGTATCTGGCAACTTTTTCATCATCGCTCTCCCGATGACCTTCCCTGATGTTCAACTTGTAGAATTCTTCAGTGTACTCTTTCACTGTCATCATCTTCTGTCTCAGGTTCTGCATCCTCCTGAACAGAGTAATTTGATAATCCCTGGGGATGAATTTTTCCTTCATCTTCGCGATCATTCTATCCCAGATTTTGATCTTCTGCTTGCCTTTGCAGTGTCTATCAACTTGTAGTTCATCCCACCACAATGTTGCATGTCCTTTCAATCTTGTGATAGCATGCTTGACCTTCTTGTCTTCTTCGACATCTTCATAGTCAAAGTAGGTGTCTAGGGCTCTAATCCAGTCAAGAAGCTTTTATGCATCCAAGTTTCCCTCATAAACTGGAATGTCCATTTTCGCTCTTGTACCCATTCTTGCAATATCCTTAATCAACCGTTCGTTTGCTGCATCTTCTGCTGCAACTTCTTCTTCACATTCATCCTCAACTTCGCTCTCGGAATCACTGAGATCCCCAACATTGACTGTGCATCTTTGTGCCATCTCCATGTCTCCGAGTCTAGCTCGTAGATCACACATTTCTTTCTCCATGGCTAGATCAATCATCTGCCTACCTCTTCTTCACGGCATTTCCCTATCCTCTAGTGGATCAGGTGTTTTCCTGTCCCTTCTCCTTGGCGGCATGGTGAATTCTCTTTTCTTCTCTGCTACAGAAAGCAAAGAATATTTCTGTGCTCTGATACCAGAAATGATGACGCACGCTCCCTCCACAACCCGTAGGTCACAAGGTCCATGTCAACATGGGATATTTACCTTTCCACTGGCCCGAAGAGCTTTGGAATGGATCTTCTATTTCCCTTTCAGGAAATCTGCACCCACACTTAACTTCAGAAATTCCCCTTTGCTTTTGGGAAAATCGGACTTCACCCTTTCACGAATCCGTTGGTCATGCGCTTGTCTTTCAGATCTCTGAAACCTGAAAGCCGTCAACGCTGACCCGTCCTCTTCTCTTTCGGGTTTTTCCTTATCGTGATTTCGGCGGTCGTGATGTCAAGCAACTTTCTCCTGCAATTCCCAAAACCCGATTTACCAAACCTCCGATGTGCTCGTAAGCTTTGACCTTTCAACGGTCCTTTCACTCCATCGGGACTTCAGACTTCGCGATATCGCGAATCCTAATGCAAAGAATTCAGAACTTCACTCCACGAAACTCCGAAATGGTCAATTGAATTGAATCCTTGTCGAGAGTACGCCACCTATCCACTCGCTTGACTCCTCTATGACCCACCCAATATTTTTAGCTTTTCGGGACTTCGTGGTTCATGATTTTGAAATTCCCGTTGCAAAGTTTGTGGGACTTCAATCCACGAAAACCCAATATAGAAACCCACGTGCAAATCCAACGACCCTTGTGGATTGGATCTACGGTCCTACTCCTCTTGAGCTTAGAACCTTTCGAGAATACTCACCATATCTCCCTGCTCTTCAGTGAGATCTAACGGCTCACGAGACTTCGCCGTTTCTCCTTAGAGAATTTAGACCGTTTGTTCTTCCTCTGAGAATCTGTCCTCTTGCGGTCCCTCATCGCTATGCCTTCTTTTCAACTCCTTCGAAGGTTCAAATCCTTCTGAACTTTCCACGACTCTGCGTCTTTTAGACAAACCCTTTCATGCACTCCTTGCGACAGACTTTCAAACACTTCCAAGTGTTGGAATCCTTCGACTCTGCGCACACCTGCAACAGTAGTCCCTCAATGCTTCACTCAGGTTCACAACCCTAAGGATTCGTTCGGCTTGCGCACTCCTTTCATGGCTCCCGTGCCCAACTGCACTTTTGTGGAAATGAGAACAAAAGCTTCCTCTCCTGAGCTTTCAGAGACAAACCTATAAACACCTTGTCAATGCACTCCTTGCGGACAATTCAACTGCACTCCTTGAAGGAACTCTTGCTCAGATAGAGAAACAATTGAAACTCATTCCTTTTCCTCTTTCCTCTCAGATTTCAAAAATTCAACAAGAAATCATTCATACATAGCATGAAAGAAATTGCATGACAGAAAGAGTAAAAACATTCATGAGCATAACATTCAAAGATGCATACACAGAGAATATATGATCACCATGAGCCTGAGTCACAACTTTCTTGTATTAATTCAGAACTTCTGTACATGGAGTCTGCTACATAGCTCTCTGCTTCTCCTCTATGCTCATAATCATGCTCTCATAATGTTGTTACAATACATAAGGAGGGTGTCTATATCCCATTTCCCTCTTGCGCTCTAAAACTGTCTAATCTACACATTCAATTCTACCTACTTGCATTAACTACTATAAATGCCTTCTACCTACTAAGGACGAGAGCAAATCGCTCAAGGTCCGGTTACATTTTACAAGTTCACTTCTTCTTAATGGCTTCATTTAAGATCACACAATAACTTCAAGGTGATTTCAAAATTTGTGCTGGGCGCTTTTCCAGCTGTCCGTTGTCTCCGCGCTGACTCACTCGAGATGCTCCTGCATCATATTGTATCATCTCTTTATCTAAAGTTTATGAAAGGTAGATGGCTCCACAGTTTTTGTTAATAAAGTTTTGTGTTTCCTGCTATCAAGCTCATCTTCTTTATTTGACTCCTCAAATTTGAAGCATGCTTTGAATTTTTATTTGAGTCACGAAGGGTCCATTTAATTTAAATCATGATATTTATTTGGTGGTTCTTGGTCATGCGTATCCTTGTCACTACACTTTGGTTCACAAAAATTTTCCTCTCCTAAACTTTAGAAACCCACTCCACCTTGTTCTGCAATAATAAAGTTTTAATGAACCTGGTCATGGTCTATACCCTATGGGAGGTGGCATCCTAACAATTATATGCCCATCATTTCGATTTAAGTCTTGAGCCATGCTCTGTACTCTAAACATTCATTACCATAAACACCCAAATTTCATGAAAGTAAACCCCATTGCTTATCTTATGGTTGCCCTGGTGTGTTCCTAATTTTGTTTCCATCGTTTTAACTTGGGATTACCTCCTACCACTGCCATCTAAACCCACAGTTGGTCTTTTCGCTCTTGTTGCAGTCTGTTCAATCTTGTTTTTTCTTGCCAGAGACACTATTTTGTGGGAGAGATTATGAGCAAACCGCTACAAATTAGAATAAACCCTTTAAAACCTAGAACGAAAATGAGCCCATTTACCTTCATTGGGGACAGATTCTTCAAAAACGATACAGTTTCAGAGGTATGCTTCATTTTTTGGACAACATTTTTTAGAAATTTTGTTTCTCTTGAGTTTTCCTTTCCTTTCCCTTTCCTCTCTATGGGTGTGAAGATATGCAACAAATGGATGAAATCTACCATAAACAAAAGAAAAAATCTACTATAAAAGTCATGTGTGTTAATCTACACAATTTCTATCTCTTTGCTCAACCAAAATTCACTCCTTGGCTAATCTCCAGGGGTACGAAACCACGGTATTGTTATTTTCTTTAGAATAACTTTGGAATAGGTAAGGGATATGTAGAAAAGAAAGTTTCTCTCCTACTCTTGTTTCTGAGTTTGATCAAGGTTTCATTTACAAATCAATAATCCGGTTTTAATTTGACAAACAAGGGGATTAAGACGGCTGGATAATACTCAACCAATTTCACTATTTTAAATCCAGATTTGTAGGTATCCTCTTGGTCAAATTGCAGGGATAGTAAATAGTTTTTTTTTTTTTTTGATTTGATTCTGTTTTGAAAATAAAATAGATTAGATTTTATTTTTATTTTTGATTTTGATTTATACTATTTTAACTAGCTACATAAACCTGTATCTTATCTTTTTTTTTTTTTAAAGAATTAAATTAGTTTGAATCCAAATCTATTCTTATTCAAAATTTGGAAAATATTGGTTAAATGTATATCTGAATTTCTTTATTTCATCTTTTCTTTCAGGATATCTGGCAGTTTATGGCAACCAAATGATTTGGAGCATTTTTGGGTTAATTATCCATATCCATGGTTCTTTTTTTGTAAACATAAACAAACTATTTTAGTTTTTAGAGATTTAGTGTGATCTGGGGTGGTTATATTCCCCCTCTATTTTTGTAATCAGTAGATGATTGTGAAGATCTAATCTTATCTCATAAGATAAGACAGTTAGCTTTTCTGAACCCTTTAAAAACTCGTATTTTTGTAATCAAAACATCTTGGCCTGGGGCTGAAGTATGGACAATTAATTCACAGACTTGAATGGAACATAAATACATATTACAGCTTTGGCTTCTTGTGTATGGTGTCTTAGTTTAAGTTATGTTTATCTTGACATGATAATAGGTGTTGATAGCTTTTGTCTTCATGATTTATTATGAGTTGGGATAATTCATTTATAAATGTTGTCCATATGTGATGTTTTAGATATTATATAGGATGATCATCTATTTAACTCAAATGATGAGGTTTATCTTTAATTTTCTGTTGAATGTTTAAATGCAAAGTTCTTACAATAAGATTTATCTCACTGTAATTGCTTGTAAATCATAAGATCACCGTGACTATTTGTATCATACGTTATGTTATTGAAACTCGGTTTCCAGCACATTGTTTCACAATTATTCAGAACAATCTTAAGGTTCATTGCAGGTTTACCTCTTCGACAAGGTGGTTGGATATTCTCTATTATACATACGTTCGATGCATGCCGATTAATTCATTAATAGGTTAGTTCTTTTCCTTTTTGTCGTTTATTTGTCTTCGAAACTTTAATATATGGTCTGGCTTTGACCATCCACATACTTTTGTTTCATAGTATATTTTTCTGTTTAATCTTAGATAAATAAAGAAAAAAGAAAAAAAAAATTATGTGCTTTCTTTACCTACTTTTGTTAAAGAAACCATCTTCACATAGATTTTCGTGAGCTTATATTAAAACTCGCAACTTGTATATCATGCACATAAATAAGATAGATAGATCCGTTATGTAAATATTATTTAAAATAGTTATATAGATATGTATGTACATATATACGTTAAGTAGTTATTTAAATAGTTAACTCTTTTTCTTTTTGTTTCTTTTAGGACTTTTAGATTGGCCAATGGAGCCATTAAACCCGTCAGAGCGAGTCATACCAAATGGCTTGGGTTATTTAGACAACCCCGGACTAGAATCGTTCTTCCAATTGACGGACGATCATTTTCGCCCGTCAACACAATTTCGCTAAGCAATCATATCTACTACTTCTTACATTGCCTATCCTTATATTTATACATTACAAAAGTGGTCCTAAGCATGGGTAAACCCACAGGACGATATCCCTTTCCCATTACATTAACCCAAAACCCTAAAAGGGGCCCAAAAGTGGACCGAGATCCTGTGATCTCTGCTTCGCCTGGCACTCCATCTTTGATAGGCCGTCGAAGTCCAAAAGCGGTCAAACATGACCAAGTGTTCCTCAAAACTTGGTCAAGGGCCAACAATTGTTTAAATAATTTCTTTTGCAAACACTTTGACTTTTAGGGGCTTCTATATGAATCATGAGGGTTCTCCAACTTCACATGGCCATAAATCTCTAACAATGAGGAGTTATGTGACGTTCCACATACCACCGAAAATGGAATGACCAACACTATCCATCTAGGATAGTTTCACTAACAAATTCACTGACCTTCATCTCATTATTCCAAAATTAAGCATGGGTTCTCTAACCATACTTCTAGGATAACTCTATTCGCAAAGCATCTTCCCATGAGGGATTTCACCATAAGGGGACCACTTTGGAGTTCATCCATTTGTACTTCTTATCAACTATGAAAAGACAATAATGAGTCCTCTTTACATTAAACAAACTTGGCTCCATTACCCAAACCTTTGTGCTACCGAAATTTTCTACCAGACTTTCTTCAAGGGTTGACATCAATGATAACCAACCTTAATCAACATGATCATCAATATTTTGGAAAATATTTCTATTTTCTTTAAGAACAACTTCCCAACTTGTTATATTTATCATATTTGTGCAACTGAATTCCTCTGTTAATCGCACCATCTGTCTGTGAGTCTACAACTCACTAACTCTTCCAATAATTTTGTTGCTCGTTCATTGTTGTGAACTGCTACTCCTTTTGTTTCCTTTTTATTCATGCATCTATCTTCCTCTCACATGCATTTTTCTCTCTTTTTCTCTCCCTCTATCGGTAACCCACAAATATCATTTCTCCTCTCCTTTTTTATGTTTTTCCACCTTTTGTCTCTTCCTCCTCTAATCCTTGGGATTCCCATGACTTCTGTCAGAAGTGACCTCCAGTTAGGGATCCAATTTTTTTACGGGGAAATCTAGGGATTTAGTTCTATCAGGTTTTTTAGTTGATCCTTTCCTCTTCAAGAGATGATATCTCTAAGCAATATTAACTACCTCAACCACCAATCCTGTCTCTTCATAAATTATCATGTGGCTCCATGTAGGTTCAAGTATGCTGATAAGTGTGCATTTATGTTTTCAGGTGTATGCAATCTTGTTAAGAAAGCTTCCTATTTTCCCCACTAAAACTTCTTAGCTTCCACCTAATAAATTCCACTTCACCAACCATATCACTTCACAAATTCTGCCTCATCAATTCCCACTTGTGATATCATGGCCAATATTCAAGGATTTTCCCTCTCAGTCAATTATATGATGTTTCTTATTAACAAAAACATGAATACATGCTTCATAATCGCATTATATGAAGTCTTAGAATAATTGTAGTCATGGGGGAAAACATGGTGTTACATACCCCTACCCCTTAAATAAACACCTTCCTCAATGTTTAAAACACCATATATATACATACAATTATACAAAAAAACAAAAATGGGTATGCCAATTTCATGGCATCCTTCAGCTCCCAGGTAACCTCATTTTCCCTAAACTTATTCCATTTCACCTTGACCTGCATGATGGATTAGTTCTAGAGCATTGTTTCTCTCCTCTCTAGGATACATTGAGGTTCGTGATGGAATTATCCCTCTAGTTCCACCTGCATGATAGTCCAATCAAAGAAAGTTTTTATGTTACTGGTCCCACTCTTTCCAAGACTTCAAATGATCCAAAATATCGGGGTGCTAACTTAGAACAAGTCCCCATCCTCAAGGAACTTCTTTTGAGATTCACTCTAAGATACACATGATCTCCCAACTTGGAATCTTTATGAGTTCTCTTGTTGTATGCATAACTCTTTTTCCTATACTGTGTTGCTTTAAAATTCTACCTTGTCTTGATCATTTCTTGTTCCATTTATTTTAACAACTCGGGTCCAAGTGTGATCTTATCCAATGGATTATCCCAACTAATTGGAACTCTACATTTACTGCCATACAGAACCTCAAATATGCTCATATGCAATGATTTATGATAACCATTGTTATATGCAAACTCTACTAGGGGTAGGTACTCTTCCCATTGCTTTGGCTAATGCATAACATGCATCCTCAACATGTATTCTAACACTTTTTTTACTCTTTTGGTCTTACCATCTATCTAAGGATGGTAAGTTGTGCTAAATGCCAATTGTGTTTCCAATCTTACAAACAAAATCTTCCAAAAACTTGAGGTAAACTTGGCATCTCTATCCAAGATTATGGTCTTGGGTAAACCATGCAACCTAAAAATTTCCTTCATGAAAATGTTAGCAACATCTATGGCCTTAAAAATGGATTTGATAGGGATGAAATGAGTTGCCTTTCTCAATTTATATAGAACAACCATGATTGCATCGTGTTTCCTGACTATCCTTGGTAGGCCAGTAATGAAATCCACGGAGATAGTCTCCCATTTCCATTTTGGAATTGGTAAAGGTTGCAACAAAGCTATAATATTCTTATGTTCAAATTTCACTTGTTGACACTCTAGACACTTGGCAATGTACTTAGCAATGACTTTTTCATTCTAGGACAATAATATAATTTCCTAACTACTGTTACCATTTTTTGGTAACCAAAATGGCCTACATAGGGTCTCCTATGAAAATCATCCATAATCAATCTCTTTAGGTCTGATGACTCTAGCACATATAATCTATTATTATACAACAATAGGTTATCAAATGTAATCTGATACCCTTCATATTTTCTTTCACTGGATTCTTGTTGCAATCCTTCCCTCACTTGATTGAAGATATTATCTCCTTGTAATAGGGTTTTGATCCTTTGTTAGATATTATACTCCCCTACACATGTTGTTGCTAAATGTATAGTTTGCATACTTCGACTAAGTGCATCAACCACTTTATTTTCCTTTCCCTTTATGTGTTTTATTTCAAAATCAAACTTTTTGATCAGTTCCATCCATCTAGCATGTCTAGTGTTAAACTTTGGATGGTAAAAAAAATACTTAAGACAACAATGGTTTGTAATCAAGATGAAGATCCTTCCAAGCAAGTAATTCCTCCATGTCTTCAATGCATGCACAATTGTTGCAAGTTCTAAATAATGAGTGCCATGCTTTTTCTCATGCTCATTTAATTTTTGTGATTCACAACTTACTACTTTTCCCTCCTGCATAAGGAATCCATTGATTCCTTCTTTGCAAGCATCAATACAAACCAATAAATATTTTTCATGTTTTGCAATATTCAAAACAATGGCATTGGTTAAAAGATGCTTCAATTGTTTAAGATTGACTTCACACTCTACTAATCATACACATTTCTTCCCTTTCCTTTGTAACGAGGTAATGGGATGACCAATATTGGATAATATTTTTATAAAACTTCTATAATACCCAACCAAGCCAATGAAATACCTTACCTCTATTACATTTTGAGGGATAGGCCAATCCATGATTTCCTTGATCTTCTCGGGATCTACTGCCACTCCTTCTGTTGAAATTATGTGGACTGAATATTGGATTTATTTTTGAAATAAATCACACTTGATGAACTTAGCATATAATTGGTTCTCTCTCAACACCTGCAACACCATTCTAATATGTTATTCATTCTCTCCTATAGTATTGGAATGCACAAAAATTTCATCCATAAACACCAAGACAAACTTGTCTAGATACTTCTTGAGAATGCTATTCATCAAACACATGAAGGTAGTTGGTGCATTGGTGAGGCCAAATGACACCACCAAAAAATCATAGTGTACACAACCTGTTATAAATTTTTTCTTATGAATGTCCTCATCCTTGATTATGACGTGGTGATATCCTAATATTAAATCAATCTTTGAAAAAACTACAGCTCCCCTGAGTTTGTCAAATAGATCATCAATTATGGGAAATGGATACTTGTTCTTGATGGTTGTCTTCTTAAAATACCTATTGTTAATACATAACATCAAGGTACCATCCTTCTTCTTTACAAATAGGGTTGGTTCTCCCCATGGAGAAATACTCACCCTTATCTAACCTATATACAACATGTCCTTCAATTGTACTTTCATCTCCACCAATTTTGAATTTCTCCAGGCACAAGATATATTGAAAACTCAAAATCCCTTTTGGGAGGTAGTCTTGGCACCTCCTTTGGAAACACATCCTTAAACTCCCACAACACAAGGTGATATTCAAACTTCAACTCCTTGCCTTATCTTGGATTAAGAACTTGTATCACATGCAAGGGGCGTCCTTTCCGACTGACTTTCTTAAGTTGCAACGCTGATATTTTGCTAAATGAAATTAGATTTCGAATGCCTTGAAAAACCCTTGCATTAACTTCCTCATATTCATATTCCAAAAACTTCTCATATAAATTCAATTTTTCCTTGTGGGTATCTAGCCAATCCATACCTAAAATTATATTGTTATATGATACCAAAGGTAGGATGTTCAGGGCTTCTTGAGTATGCAATCCACTCATCTCAAATGGAAATGATTCTATCATTTCTACCACTTTTCTCTTAGTTTCGTTGTCTAATTGGACCAACCATGCCTTCACATACTTCTTCTCTATAAGGAACATACTTCAACAACTCAGGGTGAAACATAACTACATTTAGATCCAGGGTCAATCAAAATAGAAACATGTACTTGTTTGGAAATTATACCTTCCATCTCCACTACTGAAGTTTGGTGGTTTTCTTTTTTATTCTCCATAGTTGCATATATCCTTGGTATGCTCCTAGCCACATCATTGATAGTAGTAGCTTCTTGCAAATGATAAACTCTCTTACTTTCATGCTTCCTATGAGGTAAATATCTCAAAATATGTGGTTCTCCACATCCCCAACATTGCAAAGGTCCTTTCTTGGGTTCCTCTTCTATTTCTCTAGCCCGATCTACTGGTTTATTTCCACTATGAGAGGGAAAGTTCTATTGATGCACACTCTTGTTGGGTTGACCCCACTGTGCACCCCTCTTCAAATTATTGTACGAAAAATATTTGAATCCATTCTTTTGGAATCAAATCTTATCCTCTCTCTTCCACTCCTTAGAAGGATCCTGCTTATGTTTAGAATGATCATAGAAACACTTGGCCTTCCTTATGGTGTTCTCCAAGGTTTTGGTCTTGTCAAATTCAATTTTGTCTTGGTAGGACTATTGAAATACACTGAGAAATCATTGTATCCTTACTTTCTCACCCTTGAGGTAAGGAAAATACCTCAACAACTCCATAAATATCTTAGCATATGCATCCCTAGTAATTTTTTCCAACTTATGCTCATGGAATTCCTTGATCTTGTCATCAAAATAATTCTTTGATAGGTATGCCTTTCTGAATTATTTCTCAAACTGATTCCAGGTCAGTTAGTTTTCCTTCTATCCTTTGATCTCCTTAAGATCCTCCCACCATATGGAAGATCCTCCATTCATATTGAATATGGAAATCATTTCCTTAGTATTATATGAGTAATTGTGTACCTGAAAATATTTCTTTAAACCCAACAACCAAGCCTTGACTTCTTCTCCTTTCTTAATTTCTCCATCAAACGTAGGATACTTATCCTTGTTGTATACTCCAGTCATGGAACTTTGTGAATTTATCTTACATTTCCTCTTAGGAATGCTCCATCGAGTGTCACTATTGGAAACTCCTTGGAAGAAATCGTCTTGTTAGACAAATCTGTGGAAATACTCCCACCAGATTTACCTTCCTTGGAATTTCGATGCCTCCTCTTGGAAGAACTCTTTCCTATATCACTATGGGATATTCCTTTATTTTGGGTATATGAAGGGGATTTCAACCTATCTGATTGATGTAAATCTGCATTACTAGGACCTTGTTTCATATGCTTCTGAATCTCAGACTATCTATGTAGTAACACTACATTCAAATTTTTCTGTTCATCCTAAGCTCTCATGAGTCTCTCATTATCTTCCTTCATACCTTTGTGTTAGGGTCCTAACCTTCACATAGGTAGATCAATATATTCGGATGTAATAAAGGTCAATATTAATAAGGCCTTTCAATAAAATAGAATAAGGCAGATGTAAGAAGACCTAATAGAAGCTTTCGCTTCTAGAAGGATCTTCCTCTAGATGCTTCTCTTGATAGTCATATTTAGTATAAATAAGGGTCGAGGGTATGAAAACCCTAGCTTGGATATTATTGTAATAGAGCACTGCTCGATTGGAGGTTGCCCCCTCGAAGAGGCCTGCGAACATTGCTTTCTAAATCAAAGTTCTATTTATGTTGTTGTTCTTATATCATTTCTGTGTTATTGTGGAGATTATGCTGGATATATTACTTTTATTCTGCCATTTCTAGCATTTTATTTCTATTTTGCATATTTATTATATCTGGTATCTTGCAAGTGGTATCAGAGCAATTTCCTTGGCAGAAATTGTGGGATTTTTTTTTTCCAGGGTAGAGATGTATTCCGGCATCTTTAAGCCACAAAGATATGTCATTACGCACATAAACCCGCGGTTGAGGGATTCATACACATAGGAAATACAAGTGGTTCTTAAGCGCACATCTGTTGGCCACCCTTGTAACCCCTGTTGGTACCCCTTTGAGTGGTAGCGCATCAGACAACACCTATGTATGGATCGGCCTAGATTTCTTGAAACCCTCTTTACATAAACCTATCGGCCGCCGGACTGCTATAGTGTCACCGAGAACAACATTCGGGAAGATACTCTCTAGTACCTGGGTAGTCGACTAGTACGTACAAGAGTACGGTCTATCCTCCTTAGTTAGTTCCCTGAGATATTGGGCCGAGTACTACTGTTGGACCCTGCATGTATATCAGAGAGCTATAGCACAGGGAAAATCCTTGTCTGTAGAACCCTTGAATACCTAAACCTTGGGGGACAGAAACATAAACAAATTAAAACATACCAGATCTATTGTTGTGCAACTGTGTTCGGGTTTCCAAGTAAATAAACATTTGGGGATTTCATCACCGCAGTATTCTTTAGACCAGAGTATAACTTTGCAGGTGTAAAAAAA
>SNQJ01S0025072.1:18580-32544 GCA_010110895.2 Picea sitchensis
GATCATTCTTATCCAAGTAACTAATTCATTCTCTCCTATATATTGAGGGAATTCTCATGGAAAAGGTTAAGCAAGATTTATTGGAGAATTGGTGAAAGAGTGTGTGAAGGATTGAAGCTTGAACAACAGGATAGGAAACTCCAGCAAGGATATCATAAGGGTTTTGATCTTCTTCATGCAAGTGAGAAAATGTGTGTGTCGGAGCCAATGACCATCGAAAGGAAGTTTGCGACATCAAGGCTTAGGTTGTAATCTTTACTTTCCATTAATATGATACAGTAATATGTCCCTTTCCCATAAAGCTTTTGTCACTTTATTGGATAATTCCTTGATCATATACATAGATTGACTATTGAATATATAGAGCTGTCTTCACTTTGATTTGGTTTGTGTTGTCTTGGTCTGGACTGCACGAGAGAATTGGAGCGAAGCAGGAGCAACAAAGACCATAAGAAGTGATCATAAGGTATGTTATACATTCTTGCCTCCTATTTAATTCAATGGTTAAAATCTAGGGAAAGAGTCATGTTCTGTCTTGCTTTGTTCTAGATCCAGGTGGATCTAGGGATATCGATTAGTGTCCACACCTACGGATTTATCCAATAACACCACCCAGCTTGAATCTATCTTTGCATACCTCTGCACCAAACTGAAGATCCCTACAGATGACCATTTCTCTGAAGCACCTCCAAAGACCGAAGGTAAACATTCCTCCCATTCCCATACCTTTCAGCACCAACACTTTCAACATGACACATGCCTTCCGCGGGTGGATGTGACCAAATTTGATGGCTCAGACCCCACTGGTTGGGTAACCCAAATGGAACATTATTTCTATTTATACAACATCAAAGATGACTTGGCCAAACTATGGTATGGTGTTCTCCATCTAGATCAAGAACATTGGCAATGGTGGCAATGGAGAAAAACTTCCCGTCAAGGATATATTTCTTGGACCCAATTTGTGACTGAGCTTTATGAACACTTTGACACAGACACCAACCATTTGGGTTGTTTAAAAAAGTTGAAACAATCTGGAACAATAGAAGACTTCATAGCTTCCTTTGAGCGGCTGGATTTTCGAATAGAGGGAATGAATGATGCTTTCTTTCGAGAGTGTTTTATATGTGGCCTCAAGGAGGAGATTCGGGCCCATGTCCTCATGGCTCAACCCTCGACTTGGGTGGAGGCTACTAAAAGAGATAAAGAAGCACAACAGGTTGTATCATCTCAAAACCAAAAACCCTCATTTATCCCTCGCCCTAAACCTGTCACTCCCACTACTCCCTCCGCCCCATTAAAGATCCAAAAATTGACCAGGGCTGAAATGGATGAACGCCAACTCAAAGGCCTTTGTTATAATTGTGATGAAAAATATTTCCCAGGCCACAAGTGTAAGGAACAAAATATTGTTATGGCCATCTCTGAGGATATTTGGGAAGAGGATGTTGAAACTCCCCTTGTGTCTGAGTCACCTGAAATCACTGACATAACCCCTCCCTCAGACCCTCTCTAAGTAGAACCAGTCATTTCCCTCAATGCTCTCACTGGCTTTTCTACTCCCCAAACCCTCAAGTTAATCAGTTACATCAAGCATCAGAAGGTCATCATTTTGGTTTATAGTCGAAGCACCCATAATTTTATTCATCATTGCATTTCCCAAGAAACTCATTGCTACATCCATGCTGTCAACAATTTCCAAATCATGATTGCCAATGGTGGTTCCATGAAATGTGGAGGGTGCTATGAAAATGTGCGTCTCCAAATCGGTGACTACCACCTAAAATCCCATATGTTTGCTATTGACATGGGTGGTCGTGACATTGTGTTGGGTGTCGACTGGCTAAGAACTTTGGGTCCCATTCTCATGGATTTTAAGGCATTAACCATGTAATTCAACCAGGAAGGGCACCAACATAAATTCCAAGGAATCATTGTTGGTTCCCTTGAGGTCATTAGTTCCCATCGCATGGAAAAGATGCTAAAAAAAGGTCATTATGGTGTCATTGCCCAAATCCATGCCATCCAAGCAACAGAGACACCCCCAATGCCGCATGCCCTCCAAGCTCTCCTTTCTAAACATCAAATGGTATTTTCCACTCCCCAATGACTCCCTCCTTCCCGCGATGTTCATGATCATTCCATTCCCCTTGTACCCGAAATCCTTCCTCCCAATATCCGTCCATATCACCACCCCTTTTCACAAAAAATGAAATTGAGAAAATGGTTCAGGAACTCCTTAACGCAGGCGTTATCTGCCCCAGTATGAGCCCTTACTCTTCTCCTATAGTCATGGTCCTGAAGAAAGAAGGTTCTTGGAGAATGTGTCCTGACTTCTGTGCCCTCAACAAACTAACCATTAAAGACAAATTTCCCATTCCTATCATTGATGACCTCCTGGATGAATTGAGTGGCGCCCAATTCTTTACTAAACTTGATCTTCGCTCGGGCTATCACCAGATACGTATGAAAGAGGTAGACATTCCCAATACGACCTTTCGCACTCATGAGGGCCACTATGAGTTTTTGGTCATGCCCTTTGGATTGTGTAATGCCCCCTCCACCTTCCAAAGCCTCATGAATCATGTCTTTCGTCCCTTTCTCCATCATTTTGTCTTAGTTTTCCTTGATGATATCCTCATCTATAGAAAAACCTGGACAAACCATCTTACTCATGTGGATCAAGTTCTCCATCTCCTCTCCCAGCACCAACTTTTCCTGAAACAGTCTAAATGTTCTTTTGGTGCCTTAGAAGTAGAATACTTGGGTCATCTAGTTGGCAAGGATGGCATCAAGGTGGATCCAAAAAATATTGAAGCTATGCAAGACTAGCCATACCCAAAGACTCTTAAAATCTTGTGTGGATTTCTGGGCTTAATAGGGTATTATCACAAGTTTGTTATGAACTACAAAAAGATTGCAACACCTCTCACTGCTCTCCTAAAAAAGAACTCTTTCACTTGGACTCCATCTGTTGCTCAAGATTTTCAAACCTTGAAGACGGCCATGTGAACCACTCCAATTCTGGCCCTTTCTGATTTCACAAAGACCTTTTTGTTGGAATGTGATGCCTCAGGGAAAGGAATCGACGTTGTCCTTATGCAAGAGGGTCGACCTTTGGCCTTCACCATCAAGAAACTATCTGAAAGGAATCTGGGAAAACCCATTTATGAAAATGAAATGTTGTCTATCCTGCATGCCATTGATCTGTGGCACCCTTATCTCTTGGGGCAACACTTCCAAATTAAGACCGACCATCAAAGCCTCAAGTACTTTCTGGAACAACACATTTCCTCCTAGGAGAAAAAAAAAGGGGTGACTAAGCTCTTTGGTTATGATTATGAGATCATTTATAAGAAGGGAAAAGAAAATGTAGTGGCGGATGCACTGTCCCGAAAATATGAAGAAGAAGGATCCCTTTTTTTCCTTTCCTTCATTGTACCCGATTGGCTCCACGCTTTTCACCAGGAATGGCTTCAAGATCCCAAAAGTTCACATCTGATCCAGCAATTGCAGACCAAGGCTCTGGCTCCCCCAGGGTACTCTTGGCTCCAAGATGAGATTCTATACAAAGGTCGTTTGCATTTAACTAAACAATCAAAGCTTAAATCCACGGTACTTTCTAAGCTTCATGCTACTCCCACAGCGGGGCACTCAGGGTTCACCAAAACATATGACAGGGTCAAACTTTCTTTTTTTCTGGGATGGTATGAAACAAGAAATCCATAATTTTGTCGTTGAATGTGAGGTGTGTCAACGCAACAAGGGAGAAACAGTCAAATCTCCGGGCACACTACAACCGCTTCTGATTCCACTTGCTATTTGGAAGGATATCTCTATGGACTTTATTACCGGCTTACCCAAATCAGGGAATAAATCAGTTATAATGGTGGTTGTGGATCGCCTTTCCAAGTATTCTCATTTCTGCTCTCTTCAACACCCATTTACTGCATCCATGGTGGCTCAACTTTTCATGGACCAGGTCTTCAAGCTTCATGGCATTCCGCACTCTATTGTTTTTTATCGTGACCCAACTTTCACAAGCAATTTTTGGCAAGAACTGTTTAAGATACAAGGCACCCAATTGCATATTAGCACAACTTATCATCCCCAGACTAAACGAAAGTTGTCAACAAGTGTTTGCAGACATATCTGAGGTATTTTTCCTCTGAAAAACAACATCAGTGGGCTCAATGTCTACCCCTAGCTGAATGGTGGTACAACACTTCCTACCATACAACTACTCGCATGACTCCTTTTGAAGCGATATATGGATAGAAGCCACCTTCAGTTCTCTCATACTTACTGGGTACCTTGAAGGTCCAGGCGGTTGACCAAACACTTACAGTTCGAGAGGATATTCTTTGTACCCTAAAAGAGAACTTGGTCATGGCACAGAATCGCATGAAGCAACAAGCAAATCAAGGTCGCTCTAAACGTCAATTTGCAGAAGGGGATCGGGTGCTTTTGCGGCTGTAACCATACAAGAAAACTTCCCTCAAGGCCGAGCATTGTCATAAGCTAGCACCCAAATTTTATGGTCCTTATATAGTTCTCAAGCGTGTGGGACAAGTCGCATATTAGTTAGCTCTGCCCAGTAAGTTGAAGCTACATCTAGTTTTTCATGTTTCATGCTTAAAGAAGGTGATTGGAACTAGGTGCCAAATTCAAACCAACCTTCCTGAGTTAGCTGAAGAAGGATCCATTTGGCTACAACCAGAAGCAGTTTTGGACCAGCGTGAGCGTCACCTGCATCAGAGAACCATCAAGGAAGTGCTAGTCCAATGGAAACATACGACTCCAGTAGATGCCATTTGGGAACCAGCTACCATTTTGCAGCAGTTTCCACATCTCAAGCCTTGAGGACAAGGTTGTTTTTAAGGGGGAGGACATGTTAGGGTCCTAACCCGCACATAAGTAGATCAATATATTCAGATGTAATAAAGGTCAATATTAATAAGGCCTTTCAATAAAATAGAATAAGGTGGATGTAAGAATACCTAATAGAAGCTTCTGCTTCTAGAAGGATCTTCCTCTAGATGCTTCTCTTGATAGTCATATTTAGTATAAATAAGGGTCAAGGTTATGAAAACCCTAGCTTGGAGATTATTGTAACAACGCATTGCTCGATTGGAGGTTGCCCCCTCGAAGAGGCCTGTGAACATTGCTTTCTGAATCAAAGTGTTATTTCTGTTGTTGTTCTTATATCATTTCTGTGTTATTTTGGAGATTATGTTAGATATATTACTGTTATTCTGCCATTTCTAGCATTTTATTTCTGTTCTACATATTTATTATATCTGGTATCTTGCACTCTGACAATGGCTACCAAATTCGAAGGGGTTTCTCTAACCCTTTGATCATCAGATTCCTCATATCGTAAGTGTGGTGTATCTTCCATGCTATTCTAACCATTCACTTCCACTCTCCTATGTGTTGAAATAGCAAAACATTGTTAGCCATTACATGAATCAACACCATAAAATACATTCTTGTCAAATAAAAATCATTTTTAAACAATCTTAAGTGGCCTTGGTGACCCATATAAACCTAGAGTTTGAAATCTACTTTGATACCACTCTGTAACACATCTGACCCCCTAAACACCAATTAGGCTGGTGGGATGTTTGGTTTTATCCTTTATCTTTCTTGGGATGAGTATTTAGGTCTATTGATGCTTATGTGAAGAATTCTCTTATCACAACATTGAGTATATAGATTCTTGCAATTCACTACAAAAATCCTCCCCAGGGTTTGTTATGGTGATCATGGATTATATACCCCCAATAAGATGATCAACATTCATTTCGATCTCAAAAAAATTACCCACGACTATTCAGATTCTTCCCATTAGGATGCTCAATCACCAGAGTCGGTTTCCCCTCCGATGGAATTGCTCCGACGGATCATCCTTAAGGATATAATGGTCCTTAGAACTAGAGTTACGATGAATCCTATCACCTTTGTTCCTTTATCTGCATGAAGGTTATACCCTCGTAAAAATTCATTCTACCTACATCGAATAGGATCCACAAAATCTACAATTGAGATCATATCTTGCCACACATAGATTGATAGTTTATCTCCATTATCGGAGTCCCTCCCCATCAAGGACTTTCCATTCGAGTATCTTGGACCACTCTGAATGCATGTACTTCAAATATCAAACATCCCACATTCTCTTCATCCAAGGAACATCGTATGCCTCAAGTTTTATATCTATCCACTAGTTAAGGTTTATGAACCCTCCTCTTCAAAGTGATTCATTCTATATCCAATGACTGAGATATTCACGAAAAACTCCCCAAGAGGTCTATAGTCCTCGGTCTCCCCCATTTTTGGACTCCTACTCTAATCCTCATCCCAGACCTTCGATGGCCCTTACTCCAATACACTAGTATCTGGATCTGACGGTCCAGAGTTGATCCTGGACACACTCTTAAAGATCAATGATCCTTGGTGACTCGGTGTTTCTCGATCAGAGTCGTAACAAATTCCCCCATATAATCACCCTGATGGTACCACCATCTGATCAATGGTCCATATATTTTTTCTCCACCATATCAATTGTTACAGACCTCCCCATTTTAAACACTTATTTCCTCTATGGTAATAGTATGAATCTAGACTTAAACCTTTCAGGGTTCCTTCCAAGTCTCCTCTAAGGTTTCATCAACTCTTAAGAGTCTAGAAGTTCAATATTAAACAAACTAAAATATTTTCACTTCACTTGGATAGAATATTTTGCATGTCTTGCAAGATTTCCACCTAAAATAGGTCTTTCTTCCAGGACTTACAATTCCTCATTCTATGCAAGGCTCTCCTAGAAACCAGTGCACTCCCGTCATTGTCCAAATGAAGGATTTTTCCATATCATATAAAATTTCCTCTCAAGGGTAAGGGTTCCACAAAATTGAGGCTCTCAGAGTCTACACAAAGACCCCTCCCAATCGCTTGGATATCTCTCCACCAGTTTAAAGACGAATATTTTATTCATATCTTGCAATCTTTCCATGCAAATCCTTGCAATATTCATAGGAATGCACCCAATTCCTACACCGATCTCATGGATTCATAAGTCTAATAGGTTCGCCAATGAAAACAAACATGATTACTCCATTTTACTTAAGAAGTCATTCATACATTCATATTTCCTATTTAACCATGAAATAATAGATTTACACCTACACATCAAGTTAAGAATACTTATTTGTTCCGTAAATTTCAAAAACCAAATAATTGAGAGAGGATGCCTTTCCTCCCAACATTAGGCTATACTTCCAAGTTCCTTCCTACAACATGCCACCCTCATGCCAAGCCATGATACCACAAGGGGATTGATTCAATTGGTTGTGAGATATATGATGATCTAGGAAGGTTACTCTCCTTCCCCCACTAACAACAACACAATTTCCCCTTTTCCCACTGAGCTCAGGACTTACACAAGTTTATCAGGTACCATTCCCACTGGATTTCCTCTGCACAAGAAGTACCTTGTCTGGTAAACAATCCCTCAGGGACCTCCCTTACTAGTGTTAGTTTATTTCTAGAAGGTACCAAGTTGCAGTACTCTATAGCTCCATTTTGTGTCTGGGTCTTCTATATCCAGGGTGATCATCAATATTTGGACAAGATTTCTATTTTCTTCAAGAATAGATTTCAAGATTCTTCTCTTTCTCATATCTGTGCAACTGAACTCCTATTTCCATCGCATCATCTTTCTATGAGTTTGCAACTCACCAAATCTTCCGAAATTTTTGTTGCTCGTTCATTATTGTGAACCGTTACTCCTTTGGTTTCCTTTTTATCCATGCATATATCCTCCTCTTGCATGTATGTTCTCTCTTTGTCTCTCCCTCTATCAATAACCCCCACATCTTTATTTTCCTCTCCTTTCTAATGTTTTTCCACCTTTGGTTTCTTCCTCCTTTAATCCTTGGGATTCCCATGACTTTTGTCAGAAGAGCCCTCTAGTTAGGGATCCAAATTTTAGAAGGGGAAATCTAAGGATGTACTTCTTTTATGTTTTTCAGTTGACCCTTTCCTCTTCAAGGGATCATATATTTCAATAGTATTAACTGCCTCAACCAACAATATTGTCTCTTCATAACTGCTTGTGTGGCTCCATGTAGGTTGAAGTATGCTGGCATGTGTGCATTTATGTTTGCAGGTGTATGAAATATTGTTAATAAAGCTTCTTGTTTTCCTCACTAAAATTTCTTAGCATCCACCTAAGAAATTCCATCTCACCAACCATCTCACTTCATAAATTTTTCCTCATCAATTCCCACTTGTGATATCATGGCCAATACTCAAGGATTTTCCCTCTCAATAAGTTGTCTTATATTTTCTATTAATAAAAACATGAATACATGCTTCATAATTGCATCTATTTTCTTCATGGAAAATAGATTTCTTCATATTTTCTATTTTCTATTTTCTTAGATTTCTTCATATTTTCTATTTTCTATTTTCTTAGATTTCTTCATATTTTCTATTTTCTATTTGAAAACATGAATAATTATAGAGTTTCAACAATGTTAGGGTTTTGCATCTTTCTTGTAGATTCCCCACAACACTGCTACAGGTTTCCTATAGATTTACCGCAACACTATAGTAGGTTTCATTTATCTTATATGTAGCCTAACTGTAGTTTCCTATAACTTATCTGCAACCAACCTATAACATATATAAATTGCAACATCCTGCAGGTAATTATGAGCACATAATCCACATTGTTTATCATCAAATAGTCAATAAATGTGATAGAATGCATACCAATAAGTACCTCATTCAAAAAATGTCATTTGAGCACAAAAGGTAACTAAATTCTAGAAAGGTGGATGAAAACGTATGTAAATGATGCCAAAAAATAGATAAAAAGGATGATAATATTGGGGCCCATTAGCTACCATTGAAACTACAAAGATCCAACCAAAAGAGTTAGATGAGCCTGAGGAGGGGGAGAGCCTCTTCCATTTACATATGTGGGTGAAGGGGAATCCACTACATTTAACCATTGATAGTGGTAGCCAAAAGAAATTGATCTTGATCGAGGTCATCAAGATATTGAATTTGTCAACAACGCCACATTCCACAATCATACACCATTGGTTGGTTGATCCATGAATGAGACCTTCATGTCAACCAAAAATTTCTCTTGTCCTATGGAATCAAGCTCTTAAAAAATGAGGTACTATCTGATGTTTCCCCACTTGAAGTTTATGATGTTATTTTAGGAAAACCCTATATGTGGAAACATCATGTTGTTTATGAGTCCATTATTTTAGGAAAACCCTATATGTGGAAACATCATGTTGTTTATGAGTTCGCTATTTTATGAAAACCCTATATGTGGAAACATCATATTTTTTATGAGTCCAGGAGACATAGTGTCATTATTAATTTGGGAAGACAATGCTACAAAGTACCAAAGGTAGTACCAACTACTACATTTTCCTTGATCTTGGAAAAGCAATGTTGAAAGGTAATCTCTCACACTAGAATTTTTTTCCTTGTCATGGCTTCGTAGAAAGGTTAATGTAAGGTCATTGTGACCACCACCAAATCAACGTGGGGCACCACCAACTAAACATGGGGCCTCTCTACACAAAAAAATAAGGTGGAAAAGATTGTAGAGTAATACACAGATATTTTCACTACCTGTGCGACGGTGCCTCTGCACTACTAGGTCAAACATTAAATTCAATTGATACATGGTGCTTATTTACATAATGACCTGATATGTAAATGATCTCTTCTATATAATGAGGTAATATAATGTAAAATTCATGATATCTTCCAAAAGGGATACATTCGATCAAGCTCATCATCTTGTGGGAGCTCAATTATATCGGGGTAGAAGAACGATAGGACATGGAAACTCTATATTGATTATTGAGCTCCAAAACAAATAACCATTAAGAATCGATACTCGATCCCCCAGATTAATAATCTTCTTGATCAACTTAAGGGTGCCAATTTATTTAGTAAAATTGACTTGAAGTCAGGATACCATCGGGTCTTGATTGAACAAACTAATGTATGGAAGACTACCTTCAAGTATAAAGAGGCATTTTTGAGTGGTTGTTCATGCCTTTTGTCTTGACTAATTCTCCAACAACATTCATGAGGATGATGAATGATATATTTTGTCTGTTCACAAACTATTTTTTTGTCATATATTTGGATGAGATCCTCATCTTCAACAAAACATTTGCAACAAATTCAGTAGATCTTGAGCACTTTGCAGAAACAAAAGTTATAATCCAATCTGAAGAAATGATCATTTGGCATGAAAATGATTTGGTATCTAGGATACATCATGGATGAACATGGGGTGCATGTCGACCCAACCAAGATCTAATTCATTCACAATTATCTAGCCTTGACGACTCTAATAGAGCTTCACAACTTCTTGGGCCTTTCCAAATTCTAACGTAGGTTCATGTTGGGGTTTTCCCATATTGCTTGTCCCTTAAGACAAGTGACCAAGGGTGGAGATAAACCCAATTTTTCATAGTTTGAGTCACATCAGAAAGCATTCAACGATTTGAAACATTTCCTTTGCTTGACACCAGTCTTCACTCTGCCAAACTTGCAACAACCATTTGATATTGATATAGATTCCTTTGACTATGCTATCAATGCAATCCTCACTCAACATGGAAATATAGTATCCTATCACAATGAGATAGTCTTTGATATTGTACACATGTATCCGGCCACCTATGACAAGGAAATGTACTCCATTGTGCAAGCATACCTACATTGGAAGCATCATATTCTAGGAAAGGAAGTGATCATCCAAACTAATCACAAGAATCTATAATTCCTGCAGACCCAAGGAAAGTTATAGAATGACTGCCATCATAAATGTTCCATGTACTTGCAACAATTCCACTTGAACATTAAGTACAAGAAGGGTAGCACCAATTGTGTTACATAATTCCTTTGTTATCCCTTGGTTGTTTCTCTAACCATATTTCTTGACTCCTATGGGAATGATACCTCTTGGTGGCCCCAATTGTACGAGATCAACCCTGACTTTGTATAAATTTCACCTACAAACTAATTTTAATCTTGTAGGGATTTCATCAAACACTTAGCCAAACTATGATTTCTGTCTAAAAAACTCAAAACATTCAACTTTATTTTATGATAAGAAATACAAATGAATAGTAACTTTGCAGCATAAAAAAATAAACAATAGACTAATATCATTCACATTTGACACAAATATATTTAGGTTCCTTGGAAAATCTCCAAAGGGAAAACTAGTGAGAGAGATATTTTTATTATGAAAACCCCTAGAAAGAAAGAGATTACAACAATACTTTTTACATCCAATTAAAACACTGTACTTATCTCACAAATTTGTCCAACATCACCTCGATTTATGTTCCCAGATTGTTGCCTCAATTTCTGTGCTTGTACGAGCATGTACGACCTAGTATAACAATAAATACAACAATACAACCCTTGATTTTTGTGTTGGGTTTGTTGTAGGTATAGTATGGCCCTGTACACATTTAGACCAACAATTAATGCACCCTAAAACCCTTTTTTTCTGTGCATAAAACCTTTCTATATGGATCAACAATAAATTTTGTACGACCCAATCAAATATTCAATGTATGATCTTGACTTTAAGATGAAAGGTACCTCGGTGTGTGTGACCAATACTCCTTGGGAAATGTACCCCCTTTCTTTCCAAAAATGATCTTCTTCTTTCTTCATGTCTTCACCCAAAATATCTCTCAAAAAGTGTTCCTCTACACTCTCACTTTCTCCTTTTATTATCATTAATGACTAAAACCCCTAACTCTAGATCTCAATGGATAAGATTAAATATTTCCATGTCAAGATCAATGGTCATGACTTAATTTCACATCGATTTCACTTAAATCACTAAATGAACCATGTAACACACCCACTATCATAACTCAATTTTTTTTTTTGGATTAATCTCCCACAAGTGAGAAATCTCCACACACTTGCATTAGTGAGAATACCAATCCCTGGTTCAATATCGGGTTTCGGGGTTTCCTATAACAAGGATTCGGCGCATATTCAATCCCGAAATCCCGATCTCCGATTTCGCGATATGATTAGGTCTTAATTAAACCGTCATTAATTAATTCTTTTAATCGCAGGTTTAGAGTTAAATTAATTGCGTCGGCTTTCGAGGTTCGCGACTCAGTAGTGCATGGACGCCTTGTCCATGAAACTCGCGATATCCCGATACTCGATGCCACCTGTCCTCCGTGGACTCTTCCGTGGGCCCCATTGTCCCTTGGCTTATCGGGAAATCACATTTCACGATTTCACAACCCTTGTTGCTATGTTCTGGGACTCTCGATGTCCCGATGCCCGATGAAGCCCTCTTGTGGAGCTTTCACCGATGGCGCTAGATGACTGCCACGCGTCCACTCAACGGACGGTCCCAATCTTGTCGGTAAATCGCGGATCGCGATTTCGTGTGGCAAGAGTTTTATGTATGCGAAAACTCCGATATGCCGAATCCCGATTCCTGTAGATCCACGGACACGCGTCCCTCAAATGATGGACGGTCCGGATCACCCTTCGTTGTTTTGAGGTTTCCAATACCAACATGCCTATGTCTTCGAAATTCTCGATTTTCCGATGGGGCCAAACGCCGATGGTTCTCGATAGTTGCCACCTGTCCCATAGATGGACGGTTCAGATTGTATCGGAAAATCGCGTATCGCGATTCCATTGTGCATGAGTTGCATGACTCCGGAAATCCCGATATCCTGAACTCTGACTCTCCGAGATCTCTTGCCACGCATCCACGTCGATGGATGGTCTAGATCTGATCGGGAAATCGCGTTTCGCGATTTCAACATGCACGAGTCTCTTGTCTCCGGGAACCCCGATTCCCCGATCTCCGACTCTTCGGGATCCTCTTCGACGTGTCCCTGCTGTTTGGGCGGCTCTGATCCTATCGGGAAATCGCGGATCGCGATTTCCCATTGCAACAGTTCTACACTCCTAAATTCCCTGATGGGTGAAATCCCGATGCCTCCCAGAACACCGACACGTGTCTTGCCGAGATCAACGGCTAGGACTCTTTCTCTGCACACCAGGGTGTAACTCCGACGCAATTTCTCGAGATCTGACGGCTGTCGGGATTATGGTCTAAGATCCGACGATTTAGATCATTTCTCCTGCACGCTTCCCTTCCAGAGGCTATACTCCATGCAAATCCTCCCGATCCAACGGTTTACAGGATTTCTGCTCCAGATCTGATGGCTCGGATCACTTCCTCGCACGCCTACCCCTGCGCCTAACCCCTGCGCAGCTTCTCCAGATCCAACGGCTGACGGACAACTTGGACTGGGATCTAACGGTCTAGATTCATTCTTTTGGGTCTTGGGATTTATGATCCCAATTTCTCGTTGCTCACGATGATAGAGGACAAAGGGGCAAGGTATGTAACGCCTGCGTTACTTTCGTCAATCTAATGGTCATGAATGACTATGGTTCCTCCGACGAGATCTCATCCGTCGACTTTGTCACTTCTCACAACACTACTATCTTGGAACCTTAATAGAATCGTTCCTCCTCGTGCAGGGTTAATAAGGCATGTGCATTCGAGTCCTTGTTCTGGGTTTTTGGTGAACCTTTCCAAGGAGGGAATCTCTGTGAAGAGATCCCTACCGGGGCATTCCCGGAAGCAGATAAAGGGAGACAACTTCCCGAGAACGGCTGGGCATGATTAGATTTATTTATCAACGTAAGTCAAGCACGGTTTCCTTAGTGTTAAGCATATATCAACTCATTTATATCAAGCACTATGCGGACATTCTCATGCTGAAATCATTTACAATTTCACAGTTCTATGAGCCAATATTGACTCCTCATTATCAATTACTGCACATACATTCTTACACGGGAAATATTTACAATTCCATAAGTCTATGAGCATATATGTCAACATA
>SNQJ01S0025072.1:33183-45210 GCA_010110895.2 Picea sitchensis
CAGGTCCATTTACATCACATATTCCTACTTATGAGTTTTGCCATAGTTCTTGGCCAGTCCAGTTATATTTACAATCTGGGGGAAACAGGGTGTTACAAACCAAACTTTATAAAGTTACTTTTAGTCATTAAATTAAAAAGTACACTTACCAACTTTATAAAATCACTTTATAAAGTAAAGTTCCTGGAGAGTGAAATTTTCTTGGTCACTTCTACATGCTAGGCACCGCCAATCCAGAAGTACCTATGAGCTACAAAAACTAACACTCCCTCTTAGAAAGGGAGGTACTTCTAAACCTCCACTTGGATATGTCTCCAACCCCATCATCCCATCTGCTGCCATAACTACTCTCTATGAACTGGAATCCTTTGTTGCTACTTGTGTTCAAATCTGATCTAGATACCTTTCCATCCAAGGCATGACCCTATGGGTATCCTCACACCCTTGAGAATCCATCAATGCCATCTCATATTAGGTGAGTCCTCTGAGAGTACTGGAAGAAGCCTGATTCCTCGATATCCACTCACTCTTTTGAGCAAACTTCTCTATCGCTGACACTAAAATTGATCTTGAATCAAATATTTCCTTGGAATCAAACACATGATATCCCAACAACATGTATAACCTCTCATACTTGACACCAAGCACTAATTTTGTGTCCAAAGTATCTCCCTCTATATATAGGAACACTTGTCCATGAAAGAAAACAAATCCACATCCCTCATTCTCCAAAGTTGACATTGAGAGAAAATTTACTGGAAGCTATGGAACAAACAACACCTCAGTCATTTCCATAAATTCTCTTGAATCTAGATGGAATTTCACACATCCAAACCCCTTCATTACATGTATGGTGCTCATCCCAAAACCCACATATTATTTTGAGTCGATCTCTAAAAAAATAAGGAACATTGACCTCATTCCCGTCATATGCCGAGATGCCCCACTTTCCACAAACCATGCTTCAATGTCCTCTCACACTAGACAACCACTACTTGAAAGAAAATTCATAAGAGGAAATTCCTTCTCGAACTTCTCAACAAAATCATCAACCNCCTTCTTTCCATTCTTCTTGTTTGGACATTGACTAGCATAGTGACCAATCTTATGACATGCAAAGCATTTTACTTTGTTCATGTCCTTCTTCTTTCCTTTTCTCTTTCCCACAATAGAAACATTATCCTCGTCTACACCACCCTCTTCCTTCTCCTAATATCTACTATGAGATATCTCCTGGATCTCCTCATTAGTAAAATCATTCCACAACCTCTCCCAAGAGGGAAATTTCTCTCTTCCCACCATTCAGTTCACAAACACTTCCCACTCTTTGTGAATCCCTTTAGGGATATGTACACCAACCCTGAGTCTGGAATAGTCTCACAAAAAATACCCAACTAATCCTTCACATGTCTGATATGAGTGAGATAGGAGGCGACATTCTCTCCCTTGGACATCCTAGTGTTGTGGAGCTTGTCCCTTAGGGCCATCCTCATGCTCGCATTCATTTTCTCATACAAGTTTTTCATTGCATCCCATATTCCCTTGGGTTTCATCTTCTCATCCAAATGTGGGATCAAGTGGTCTTTCACTCCATGTAGGATTATCCTCTACGCCCTTACTTCCTTCACCTCATGGAGTTCTAGGGAAATGGGACCTAATGAAGACACTATCATTGTGGTACTCACAAAATTCTACAACTTGTTCTCCCTGAGAACAACTGTAATCCTCACCTTCCATTGTAGTAATTTTGAGATCCCCTTCAACCCATCCTCATACCTAATACTAGAATCCATCCTTTTCCAAATGACCAAGAATATTTTTCCCTTCTTTCTTCCTAGAAAAAGCCCCTACAATTCACTACAATCCAAGTGCCAAAATCTTGTCCAATGAACCTCAAATCCCAAGCTCTGATACCATGTAGGAATTTCACCTACAAACTAGTTTTACTCTTTCATGGATTTCATCAAACACTTATCCAAACTCCGATTTCTGTCTCCAATAAAACTTCAACAGTAATGCATTTAAACCAAAAACATTCAACTATATTTTATGAGAAGAAATACAAATGAATAAAAACTTTTCAATGGAAATAAATGAACAATAAACAAACATAATTCACATTTGACACAAATATATTTAGGAAATGCCCCTAGAAAAACCCCAAAGGAAAACCAGTGAGAGAGAGATATTTTTATTATGAAAACCCCCATAAATAAAGAGATTACAAAATACTTTTTACAACCAATTAAAACATTGTACTTATCTCACAAATCTGTCCAACATCACCTTGATTTTTGTGCCTAGATTTCTGCCTCAATTTTTATTCCTGTACATCCCTATATGGCCCAGTACAACAATACGATCCTCTATTTATTTCCTGGGTTTGATGCAGGTACAATATGACCTTGTAAGAATTTAGAACAACAATTAATGCACCCTAAAACCCTCATATTTTGTGCATAAAACCTTGTTGTACGACCCAACAATAAATTTTGTACAACCCAATAAAATGCTCATTGTACGACCCTATATTTAATGATGAAATGTACCTTGATTTGTGTGCTCAATACTCCTTTGGAAATTCACAATCTTTCTTTCTGCAAATTCTCTTCCTCTTTCTTCAGTTCTTCACCCAAAATATCTCTCGAAAAGTGTGCCTCTTCACTCTCACTTTCTCCTTTTATTCTCATTAATGACTAAAACCCCTAACCCTTGATCTCAATGTCCAAGGTTAAATATTTCCATCTCAAGATCAACGTTCGTGACTTAATTTCACATTGAGTTCACTTAAATCACTTAAGTGACCCAAACTTTATAAAGTCACTTTTAGTCATTAAATTAAAAAGTACACTTACCAAATTTATAAAATCACTTTATAAAGTAAAGTGCTTGGAGAGTGAAATTTTCTCGGTCACTTTTTCATGCTGGGCACCACCAATATAGAAGTACCTCCAAGCTACAAAAAGTAATAGACTTCATTTCTACATATCATACACTAGGCACAACCAAACAAGTTCCATAATTTCACCTATAAAACACACTTTTGTGTTTTTTGGGCCATCTTTTTTTTATTTCAAGAGAGAGTGAAAATCTACTTTATGAGGTAGATTATGGTCATGTGGTAGGGCACTTCGATGTGGAGACAATAGTAGCAATATGGTAGAATTATTTATACTAGCCAAAAATCCAATAGGATGTCAACATATATATCATATCATGTACTTCATGTGCCATTGCTAAACCTATCATTAAGAAGCAGGGGATGTACACTGCTCTATCTAACCTAGAAAAGCATTTTGAATCAGTCTCCTTTGATTACATGTCAGGTTTTCCCTCCACCAAGCATTCTAACAATTGTGTCTTTGTGGTTGTTGATCAATTCTCTAATATGTCAATTTTGGCACCATGTAAGAAGAGTATCACAATCAAATCCACTCCTAAGCTCTTCTTTGAGTGTGTTTGGGTTCATTTTGGTATATCATGGACCATTATTTTATATAGGGACAATAGGTTCTTCAGTACCTTCTGGTTCAACCTATTCTCTCTAATGGACACCAACATGACCAAATAGACTACCTTACATTCCAAAACAAATGGACAACAAAAGTGGTCAATATGATTATTTTTCATATCATATGCATGTATAACTCCAAGAATCCACATATATGGCATGAAATCCTTCCATATGCTCAACATAGCTACAATAGAGCCCTCCACAAGTCTATTGGTCACAACCCTTTCCATGTGTACTTTGGATTCTAGTCATTGACCCCCATTGATGTAGCTCTTCCCATTACATATTCAAGAGAAGAGTCCTTCCATGCTTCATTTGAGGCTGATAGAGTATCAAAATTCGTTGAATGGATCTATCACATCCAACAATAGGTTCATGCTATCTCGCAGAAAGCCAATGCCAATTACAAGCAACAACTTGACCAACATCAAGTTCAACACAAGTTTCAGGTTAGTGATAAGGTGTGGTTGTATTTGAAAAAATAGCACCTTATAGACCCCCACAAGAATCTCATACTGCTATGATATGGGCCTTACAACATCATGAAGGATATGGGTGAGAATAATTTTGAATTGAGTATCCCCCTTTCCTTGGCTTGCACCTAGTATAGTTTCCACCCCTATTGGACACTTCAAAGGTGGTTGAGAATTTGGCCGCTACAAAATTCAATGTTGAATGAATTGAGTAGGATGCATTAGATCAGTTCATGGAAAACAAGATGATAATCACCCACCACCAAACACACAACTATATTGGTTTGTCAAAGAAGGAAAACTTCTTCACCAAGGCAAGTATCTGACCGGGAGTCAGATTCAACAAACGTTTCTCCATATAATGAGGGAACTTTATGCAATGGGGATAATTTATTCCTAAGGGGGAAGGATTCCAAGTGGAAACTAGTGGCCACCCACCTCTTCCATTGAATCAACATGGTTCTCCACCTTGGCAGTCTTTTTTTATCTATAGTTTTTTAGGCCCTAAACTTTCGAGGTTGTTTTGAGGCCTTAAATGTTGTTTTTTGGACACTTGGGGGCCTAGGGTGGCCATTGAGTTCCCAAACCTACCAACATTTTGAATTCTTAGTTATATATTTCCAACAAGCTATGTTTCACCCAAAAAGGAGATTGGATGCAAAAGTTGTGCCCTTGGGAAGTTGATGTGTCAACTACCCACCTTGGGGCCCACAATATTTTTTGGCGCTTCGTCTCCTAGATTTAGAGTTTTGGATATTTAAGGTTTATTAATTTATGTTAAAAATTCCATTTCAGCCACTTGCAATGTCTTCTTGTGAATGATCATAGTCGACAACTCTCTCTTTAGAGATAAGATACCACCATTCTAGGTAGCTCGTATTGCTTTGTATTTTATAGTCTTTTCCTATTTCATTCATTAATAGAACTTGGATTTCACTATATTATTGTGATATCTATAGTATTTCTATGTGTGTATTTCCATTCATATTCCTTCCTTTAATTTCATTCTCTATACAATCTAGATCATTTACTTCCAAAAAGCCACAGCAATGGGAACAATTTCTTCAGCTTGCAAAATGGTGTTTTAATACCACTTATCATGGATCTATAAAAATGAACCTCTATGAAGTAGTATATGGAAAACCCCATTTTTAGTGACTTTATATTTACCATGCACCTCCAAGGTTCATGTAGTGGATAAATCACTTCACACTAGAGAAGCCGTTTTTCGCACACTTAATGATAATTTGGTGATGGTTCAAAATAGAATGAAACACCAAGATAATCAACATTCCTCGGAACAATATTTTTTAGAAGGGGATCGGGTGTTACTTCACCTTCATCTCTATAAAAAACATCATTCAAAGATAAAATCCCCCATAAATTAGCACCAAAGTTATGTGGATCCTATTAGATCATAGCCTCTTATTGGGGTGGGATATTTAGTATCTTAGGTCAACATAAAATAATTCCTTCTATTGGCTACCACTTATTCTTTAGTGTTGCATTTTTTTACAATAGAGTGTACAACCCCAATTGTTGCATTTTGGGTTGTCCATGTATGCATGACAGGGTGAATATGGTCATTCACAGTGAAGGGAGGGCCAATTTTCTCATGGGGTTGACAAATCCTACAAACACCATCATGAATTGAACTTCCTCTGTAAGAGTCACTCATTTTTTTTGTGTGGTGAATTAGGGACCTTAGACAAAACAATTCCAATCATTGTGAATAAACAAGAGTCATCATATCACTTCTTGTGGGATCATTCTCAATCGTTCATGGGAAATTAAATACCCAAGCCACATACTCCCAAAATTATGCTACCCATTTTCCTTCATATAACCTCCCTCTCACACTTTGTTGATTCCTTTTTAGGAAATTAAGGTGCCTATTACTTAATGTTTGTTCAAAAACCCTTTCACGCCTTTGATATCAGGGGGTAACATATATTCTCAAGGAATAATTCAAGGGGTAAAAGTTTTAGTATTTTGGAGATTCATAATCATTATTAAAGTAGCTTGTAGTAGGGGACATAATGATTTTGATAGAGAAAGTGGAGGGTTTTCATCCAATCTAGGTATATAAATTCATTTTGAATAAATATTCAAGTATTCAAGGGGCCCCAAGGAGAAATTTTGGGGTGGATTTCCATGTGCAACAACAATGAGAAGACCATTGTGAGAAATATCAAGGGATCAATGGGTGTATTGTTGCTTACAATTTGAAAGTATATATAGAGTGTGAAGATTGTCCTATAAAGGTATGGAAAGTGCTTGCTTCATTGTATGATAAACATGATGTTGAGTCTTCTACTTGTCTAGAAAGTAGGATAAATTGTTTCAAATCTAAGTGAATTTTCCCGGATAGAGAAATTTATTGTTGAAATTGAGAGATGTAATGTGTAAGGTACTAGCAGAAAATATGCAGAGCATAAATACAAATTTTATCAAAATTGTTAGCAGAAAGAACAAAATAGTAAGAAATATGGCACAATTGATCCAAAAGATGATACCTTTAATATATTGAGAGCATAGTTCACTTGCCCCTTTGAGGGGGAAACCTCCAACAAATCGGAGCTAAAGTACAATGAATTCAAAAGAAAACCTTTTCCATTTCTTTCTACTCCTATTTATACTATTTATGTCTTCTAGATGACATTCTAGAGGAAGAAATTTCTAGAGGTGGAACCTTCTAGTAAGTCTTCTTACATTAGATGTGTTCACATTATTACATAGGCCTTATTTACCAATGATGGTGTTTATTACATGTTTTTAATTGGATCATTGTATTGTTTGTAATCTATCTTGATCCTTTTCAGAGTGGAAAAAATTGGAGGAATAAGCTTGCAGGGCCATTTTAGTGGCAGGTCCTAGTTTGGAAATTTGGGGTCTGAAACCTTCTAGGGCCATTTTGAGGCATCAAACAACATTTTTGGGGGTTAAAAATTTCCCATCGCAACTAGAACCCACTGACACTATTATAAACATTGATACCTTTCCAACGATGCAAAAATTGCGTCAATCAGAGCTCGTATGCAAAATTTATGCCTCTCCCAAGTTGATCTACCGTATTGACCACCATGGTATGAGATGATTCCATGTTATCCCTCGTTAGTCATGCATATGGGGCTAGCCATGTGAGGGATTTCAAGAATATTATATAAGCTTCAAAAACCTACCACAATTGAGGGTTGAGGAAGTAAAAAACCTACCCCTAGATGGCTATTGGGCTATGTTAAATATCGTGCCACTAGGAGGAGAAGGGGTTGCGTTATTTTGCATTGTATATTGTTCCATAGCTAAGAAGGACATCTGAGAGTGGTATTATATGAGCATAAAAAAGGAGGACAGATTTTGTAGCATCCGTATAGGCCAAAATTCAAAGGAAACTCCACAGAGAATACCTCTTTCTTTTTACTTGTACCATTTCTATACCAGAGAAAATAGAGCAGAGAAACCTCACATTCTAGCTGGGTTTTCTCCCGTATTGGGTTTCCAGGTCATATATTGTGTTTATTTGTGGAGTGTGATTGTATTTTACTTTTCTCTATTTTGCACATTTGATCTATTTCATGCATAAGCAGAAAATCAATAACTAAATATTTTGGAGATCTAAAGGAAAAATAACCTTAATAGTAAAGATTTCAATATTTTATTAGATCTATTGTGATAAACTATTCCAGTGCAACATCCATGACAATTTATAGATAATTACATAGAAAAACATATTATTATATCTACTTTAGGGGTTAGGGAGGTCAGGACCCTAACATTCCCTCCCATTCAAAGACCAACCTTTCCCTCAAGGCTTGAGATGTGGGAATTGTTGGAGAATGGTGGTTAAATCCCATGTGGCATCTTCGGGTTGTGTATCCTTCCATTGTACTAAAACTTCTTGAGTTGTGCACTGAGGAATATGATGTTATCATGTGGCCATGAATACTTGTGGTTGTAACCTAATGGATCCTTCTTCATCCAATTTTGGAAGACTAGCTTGAATATGGCACTTGGTTCCAATCACTTTCTTTAAATGAGACACTTGAAAAAATAAATGGATTTTAGAATGAATGGGAAGAGATAAGTTGTAATACACAGGCTCAACTTGCTTGAGGATTGTATAAGGGCCATAAAAATTTGAAGAAAGTTTTTGGCAATGATCTATGACGAACTTTTCAATTACTTCCTAATTAACTTAGTGAGCAACTGAAGAGATGTGCATTTAATTATCAATCTGAGGTCTTATCTTACTTACAAAATGCCGTGCACTATATATGCAAATGTAGTGTTGTAATCACTAAGGATTTGTAGTACTTCAAATGTCACAAGTCAATATTTCAAGATATAGTCACCAAGCTATCCTACTTCTCAAATTGTAGGAAAATGAATATCACACTTGAAGGAAAAGAAAACCACACTTGTGAAAAATAAATCACACTTGCATAAGGTAAACCACACTTGCGAAAAATAAATGACACTGGAAGAAATTAAATCACACTTGCAGAAAATAAATCACATTGATGAAAAGTGAATCACACTTGCATAAAGCAAATCATACTTTTGGAAAGTAAAGCTATGCTAACATCTAATGGTGACTTGCTCAAGTAAAATGATGATCTTGTTTTGCTGCAACAATTACATGTTTATAATTTCAATGTTAATTTACAAAACCAATAATATCAATCCCAATATGTTGAGGAATGAAGTTGTCACAAATATAAAACATAACAGAGTAAAGTTTCAAGCGGAGATGTAGCAACATGAGTTGCAACAATGGAGATGCAACAAAAAAGTTACAACAATGCGAGTTGCAGCAACAAGAGTTGCAACAATGAAGCTACAACACAAAAACTACAACAATGCGAGTTGCAACAATGGGAGTTGCAACAACGACACTACAACACAAAGGCTACAACAATGAAAATGAAAACAACATGAGTTGCAGCTGTGTCTGTGATTACAAACTTACATAAATCAAATCAACACCAAGTTTCATCCTAAGACTGCAAGACTCATGGCATAACAAAACTAAACATTAACCACACCTGAATTCAAATTAACTATTCTACGAATTCTGGAATTGAAATAGATTAAGAAATGAAACAACTACTGAATTAAATAAACATAATTGAATTGCTAAATCCTACTCCTAATTTTACATGTAGTACCTCAATAAGGAGGGGGGATTACCCCCTTAGACAAGGAACTGGGATACAAAACAAAAATAGCACTAGTACTCAATACACCATCACACAGATAAGAGAAGAAAATGAATTATATTTCAAAAGTATGAAATTTACAATAACAGTTGAATTCTATCGCTAGAATAATTCCACCTAAGATCTAGGGAAGTCAGGGTTCTTGTTGACTCCATGTTTTACCTAATTTTTTCCTTTTATAAGTCTCTTTTTGAACTTAATGACTATACATTTTGATCTTATTATCAACTTATTATCATCATATTGATATGGGACACAAATCAGGTATGTGTTGATCTTATTTGTATCTTATTGTGAAGTTTATGTTTAGTTCAATAAATATAAATGTTTAATACTCGTTATTTTTTATTAAATAGGAAAAAGACTGATCCAAACCTGCATATGGACCTTCATCTATACCTCCATCCAAACCTTCATCTGGAGCTTCATCCGGAACTTCATCTAGACCTCTATCTAACCCTTATTACGGAACTCAGAGCACAACAGGGTTGGTCATTGGCATATCTATGGGAATTTTCGGGTGAATGTAGAACATGAGTTTTTTACCCATTATCACCCTCTTGATATGCCTCTTATTGTATTTCGATTTTGAAAGTTGGAATTTGCCCCTATATTTGAGCTACGATTTTAAGAACTCATAGTCTATTAATAACATAACAAAATGATTTCTGGTTTTGAGAGAGATTCATCCCTTTCAGTGGTCAACCTCTCAGACTCTATATATACTTGAAGCCATAGAACACAACAAAGATATGTATATGATGAGATAATTGTTGTACACTGTTAAAATGTATCATTATTATGTATTTATGATATAATCCAAGTTGATGTGCTGAAAATTGTGTTTGTTTTATAAGATGGAGTACCACGACTACTTGGGGGGGGCACCAATAGTCTGTGCATGTTTATCTTACTATATATTCATATTTATGTAACTTCTCTTTTCCAGGTTACTCATTCATACCGTGTTTCAATTATAGATGTCTTTCTTTTAACTATGTTGTAAATATATATATCATCCTTTGATTACCTAGACTGTTCTTATTTAACTATGTTCCAGGTATATATATTTTCCTTTCTAATTATAGAAACTGTGTTTTAAAGTGTGTGTATCTCCTTTGCAGGTTGATCATTTAAAAATTGCACATATCAATTGTTCATAATACATTAGATTGTGTTTTAACCTAACTCCTATAGGACTGTGTAATCATTACATCTTTGTAGAGACATTTCTAGTTTAAGTGTGACAACATATTTTCCGATTTTGAATCCTTTTGAGTAATTAGTTAATAGGTTTAATTTGGTTGCAAGAACATGTGTTCAATGTATTGACATTACCTTAATGGCTACGTCTTCAGTAGATTGTTTTGTTTCTACTTTACATTTTTCTATAGAAATCAATGAATTGCAAATTGAAAGCATAATGCTGATCATTGGGATAGACTACTCTTTTTCTTGCTCAATTCACTTTCTAGACCTCATTCCGGTACTGATTTTCGATTTTTCCCTTGTACTAATTTCTGCACCTTAGTTTTATCGCACCTTAAATTTTCCAATAGCTTTAAATCACCAATAGATAGATTAATGACCTAAATCGTGAGATATTATCACTTCATGTCGGGTTTCTTCCTTAGGTGACAAGTTGTTATAATTAATTTAATCTCTTTAATATCATGTTGCCTACATTATATTAGACTGCTAGATTAGAGATCTAGACCTACACATATAATGCTAGCACCTCGAAGCTTACGAGCCCCGGGTTGACAATTTAATGTCGAAATAGATAGCATATATTTCAGTGGACAGTTATTATATAGTACAAATGATGTCTAAAATAAAACAAGGGGATGAATGGACAATCATGTGAATCAGGTTGTTCGTCTGTTTAAATGATATTTCCAAATTTTAGTAAATATCGAGCACATTTTGACTTGGATCAACTGAGCGAAAGTTGGTAAGAAAACTAACTTCTCTTTTGGTTGTCCACTTTCCTCCTGTCACCTTCCTATGTGAGGAACATTCCTTGACTACAAGATAAATTGTTGATCATTTTTCTATCAGACTTTGTACTTGGGGTTGTACTAACAGAGAGTGCAATTAGAGTTGTGATAGTTGTGTTGTGCTTGGAGTCACATCAATGGAGAGGAATTGCAACCACTGTAAGGAGTTTAAATTAATGTAAGGAAGCCATTGTAATTGCTCCTATATAGTAGTGTTAGCGCATGAAAGTAACAAGTTCCTTAAGAAATATGTAAGAATAGCATAGAAATGGAATATGGGGAAATATTCACACCTTGATGAAAAGTGAGATAAAACTGGATAAGGAAGGTATCAAAAAGGAAATGATCAATGGAAAATGGTAAGGAAAAGGTATTAGATGGGTACTGAAAGTATGCCAATTTTTGCACCCATGATCTCCATCAGCCTAAAATTGTTGCATGTACCTATGCAACCAACAATCACTTAGGGTTAGAGAAACTGAGGTGTCCATGGAGGTCACTGACACTACAATCTATCCCCCCTACTTCCTCCTCCTTTTACTAGTGGCATGCCCTATTGTAACTCCTCTATCTTATGTTGGTCCCTACAATGTTTTGGTCTGAGTGGCCTCATAATTAACATAAAGTGTGTGGCCTGGAAAACTACTTCCCTTGTTTATTTAATTTGAGTTGTTTCTTGTAGTTTGATGAAGGGTTTCCCTACATCAAGAGGACTTGCTGCAGGGTAACCTAATTTCTCACATGCCCTTTTTGTTAGACAACTGAGAGGGGGGGGTGAATCAGTTGTTACCGTGCTTAAACAATTATGGTTCTTTTAAACT
>SNQJ01S0025072.1:56026-67279 GCA_010110895.2 Picea sitchensis
CTTCTTACTTGGAAGAATTTCGACTCTGCACTAATTCCTCCTGAGCCTACGTTGTTCCTGTTTGTCTATCGATGCACACTTTGATCCTGCCATCTTCACTGTTGTACTTGCCATCAATGACAAGCATACACTACCTGTTAAACATTTGCCAACACTTTTTTCATCAAGCTCATCCTTCAACATTTTTAGGTTGAGTTGTAGCTTCCAATTCTTCATTCTCAACATTCTATTTTTTTTTACCAAATATGAATATATAGGTAAGGAGTATGGAATGCTTATCTAGGATGTAACAATAACCTTCCTTTCAGGCTCAACAGTTTCTATTTTACGTTCATGTTTTCTTGGTTCTTATGCATGAGTAGGTTTCTCTCCAAAAGTGTTTCCTGTTGTGTCAACAAGAACTTATGGTTCCTATGGATGAGCCTATGGATTTCCATCCTTTTCCTTAGAAGTGCTTCTTGATGGTTCATGTGTATCAATAAGAGCCTCTAGTTCTCACTCATCTTTCTCTTGTGAACTAGAAGAGTGCTCTAGTTCCTGTGTTTGTGATTCTCGAGGATTGTAAGAGTGTTCATGAGGAGTGATGCTTTTTGGTTATTTTGTATTAGTAGGATCCTCGACTTGATGTTCCTCCTCACTTTCTTGTGGTTTTCATTTGTTCTCCAGAACGGTTCCCTACTAGTTATTGTGGAATAGTAGGAGATTTTTCTTCTGGTTATTCTTCATCCATATATACCTCAATGAAGGTGTTAATCCCTTCTCCAAGATTTCCTTTTACTGTTTCTTATGGGTCAGAAAAGGCCTCTATATCTACTCCCTCGTTAGCTTCCATGTTGGTTCCCTCTTCTGGTTCTTGTGTGTCAACGAATGATTTTGTCTCCACTACTTCATCACCTTCCAGTTCATCCTTATGTTATTGTTCTTCCAACTCAGTAGGTTTTCTTCGTTTGCATTGAGTTGAAATTGAGGAGGTATGTCTCATTCTTATTTTCTTTGGAACATGGGGTTGCCTTTTTTTGAACCCTCTTACTCTCTGCGTAGGGGGTTTATTGTCGGTCACCTTGAAATCACTGTCATGGCATTCCTTTGTTGGAGTTTCATCACGATGGCCCCTTACCCTAGTTTTTCTTCTGGGTTTCTTTTATGGAGTGTCAATGTCTGGGTTTACCATATCTATGACACTATTACTTGGTGATGAAGTTGCATCCATGGCCTCTTCTAGTGCCAGAAGTGCAGCCGATGCTTAGTGGGATTCCTGAAGTGCAACCATTGCATCCTTGGAAAGTATAATGGGTGGCTAACAAATCCTATTCCAAGTGTGTCCTTTCCTGTACAAGGAATGTTCCACCAATATCTTGATAAGGCCATGGTGTGAGACAACATCATTGGGGTTTGTTTCCCTTTACATGAGTGTTATCATGGTTTGTCTTGAATAGGAAGTATGGCACATTGATGGGTCAGCTATGCTGGAGATGATCCATAAGTTGTATATGTTGGAGAAAAAAAAAACAGAGTGGCCTTAACAGGTCAAATATCATTGCATGAACATAGCTATGTCTTTCCAGGGGTGTGGCAAGGACTGTCTTTCGAATCTTACACCCTTATTCACTAAGGCCTCTCCAGGATCAAGGATTTACCTCAAAATTTTAGGATGGAATGTCCTTCTAGTGTACCTTCTCTCACCTCTGACTTCTACCACTATCTCCTATGTGACATCTACTTGAGCACCTACTACTGTGGAGTGTTTGGATCTAAAATTCAAAGCGAATTCTATACATACTTCGTCGTCATACCCATGTAGGTGTTGCACATATTCCATCCAACCATCCTGGTGTAGAATTTGTCTAATGTGGTCATAGGCCTTGAGTAACAATGATTCTGTAGGTTCCCTATGTATCAATGAGCCCCCCATGGTTCCTCCTTTTTGATAACTCTTATTCTTGTGATTGCACAAAAAATGGTTGTTAATTGGGTGGGGAATTTGGAATTGTGGGAATAATGGTGGCGGATATGGAAATGATATTACAAGGTGGTAGATATGGAAATGATGTTGTAAGGTGGTGGTTATATTATAATAGTAATAAAATACATGCCATTTAAAAATATTCATCACACATTCTTATTGGAACTTGTACCTGTCTCTTCTTACCTCTAATGGTTGTATGAGAACGATGTTGGAGGCAAAGTTCCATGGTTGGATTTTTAGTTTTTGGTGGAGTTGCAGTACTAAGAGTCACAACATTGGTGGTGTAGTTGGAAAAGATTTGTAGTAGCAGTGGTGTGACAAAAATGGAATCATCGTTGGTGTGAATAAAAGAAATAAAAATGCACGTGGAGTTGTAGTGAAACAACGAAAATGCGAACAAAAGTAAAGTAAAAGCATCGAGTGGAGTTGCAGCAACATAGCTGAAACATTGAGAATTGTAGTGAGGATGAGATGACACATTGGTGATATGGGTGAGTTGCATAATAAATTAGAGATGCAAGCAGAGTTGCACCAATATGCATTGTGGAAAAAGAGCTACAACAATGGAAGTTGTGGTGACAAGAGTTGAGGAAACATAAATGAAAGGGGAGAGAGTTGTAGAATAAAGTAGAGCTACAAGCAGAGTTGCAACAACAATAGTTGCAGAAACAGATCTACAACAATGAAATTTGCAACAAAGGGGGTTGCGACAAATGTAGTTGCAACAAGATGGAATTGCAACACTTTTTTTCTCCCTTGTATATCTTGAAAACAAACTTATTGGAAGAAAAACAAGGTTTTATTGAAATTTGTTGTGAAGGATCTTGACATAACCATCACGAAACCATGAAGTGCCCACTTTTTTTTTTTTTTGATGAGCCAACTAGGATGATTTTCACATTATTATTTTTATTATTATTGGAGATGAAAAGGAATTATGCAACACAGATTCAATCTTTTTGAATGAGTTCCAGATCACTGTCAAGCCATCCATTTGTAATCTTCCTGAGAAAGGATTCCTTTGATAAGGTTCGATGATATAGGCAAAGTTTATGCCCATTATCCATTAGAGGAATTTTGTCTTCATATATGGTACATAGTTTTATGGCCCCACTATCATACACTGTATCAATCTCAAACGGGCCAAGCCATCTGGTGCGGAATTTTCCCATGAAATCCTTGAACCTGGAATCAAATAGTAATGCTATGTGTCCAGATTTGAACTTATTTTTCTTGATAAACTTATCATGCCATATATCCCTTTGATTTTTTATCAATGTGGCTTGGTGTAGGGCATCCTTTCATAGTTTTTCCAACTCGTTAATTTGAATTAGTCTTTGGTTCTGAGCCTCTGTTAGGTCCAACCCAAGTTGTACCTTCATCCTAAGTGTTTGGATTTCTATCTCAATGGGTAGTAGTGATATTTTCCCATATAATAACTCATAAGGTGTGCATCCTATAGTAATTCTCTAGGTTCTTCTATAAGCCCATAAATCTTCATGGATTCTATCATCCCAATCCTTGAGGTGCAGTCTGACAATTTTAGTGATGATGGTCTCAAGGATATTATTAATTCCCTTTACTTTCCCATTCGCTTTTGGGTGATATGGTGTTGTTACTTTATGTTTTATATTGTATTTTCCCATTGGTTCTCTGAAAAGTTGTGATGTAAAATGAGTTCCTCCATCGATCCCTATCTCTCATGGTATCCCAAACCTTAAAAATATCTTTGCATGGAGAAACTCCACTACTCCTTGTTTTTTTTTTATAGGAAGTTCCTTTTCCTCCATTCATTTTGTGACATAGTTTGTATAGACTAGGATGTAGGAATGTCGATGGGAAGGGGGATATATTAATCCCACAAAATCAATGGCCCATTAGTCAAAAGGTTCTAAAACCATCTGCAGTTGTAGCGACATTTAATTTATTTTTACGAGTCTACCATGTGTTGACAACTATCACACCTCTTCACATATTCTTTGACATCTCTAAATATAGTGGGCCAATAATATCCTTGATGGAGCACCTTGTACATAGTCATTTTATCAACAAAATTTCCCCCACATGGCCCATCATGACATGATTTTAGTATCTCATGGAATTTTTCCTCTCATACACATCTTCTGTTAATCAAATTAGGCCTAGTGTAGAAGAGGAAACCATTAATCCATGAAAATATTTCACTTTTCCTAACTACACTTTGTCTCTCTTTGTTGGGCCCTCCATTTGAAGAACCAGTTTTTCAGATGCATAAAGATTTTGTGAAACCCCAAAGCACATCAAGATTAGATAAAAGGGGAGGAAAGTTAACTGCCAATGCACCAGAAAGGAAAATGAGTGATGCACCAGCTGGAGGAAGAAGAAAAAAATACTAGAAGCTTCGAGCACAAGAAAAGACAAAGAAAAATCAAGAAACCAGAGGAGCAGAATCAAGAAACCATAGGAGAAAAATCAAGAAACAACCAAGAAAATGATATAAATTGGGGAAAATATAACATGAAATGGTTGGGATTTTAGAATGGACATGTGCTTTTCTATACCATTTTGATGATATTTCATTGTTGTATGATATTATTTCGCTAGGATCTATCTCCCAAGCAAACAAATAATTATGGTTATGTTGTGTAAGATTGCGATATAAAAGACTTTCCCTATGATCACCAATCCAATATATAATAATATAGAAAGGAGTATTCGGGCATGCACATTATGTTGTATTATGGATGAATGTTTGGTATTCTTTTCACGTAATCTGTCTTGAGCTGTGTATTTACTAATTGCATTACTATTTTAGACATTTCTGTAATGTATGTGTTTACTTTAACATAACGTAACATAGATTGTTCACTATCTTTATCGGCTATGATATGCTAGATATGATGATGTGTCCTCTGTAATTCTCTTTATCATGCAATGCCTTGATTGTGCTTTGGGTGAGACCTCATTTCCTTAAGGAAGTTTGAATATGCCAGTGCAACTAGAATACAACGGTGCCTTTGTTGGTAACCTTCGAGAACCATAGTCTCCAATTCCATGCCAACAAATGGTACCATTGTTGGGACCTGGATTTTGAGTGAGTTTTTAGAGGATGCAACATCCCATATTTAAGTATGACATTGAAATATGGTGGGAAATAAGGCGGGAAATAAGGCATGAAGAGTTTATATTTCAAGAAATTGAGTTACGACAGAAAATTTTAAGGGATGTGAAGGACACATTCTTCTATTACGAATCAACCAGTGATCAATACGATAGATTCTGGATCTGATTCCTAGAAGAGGTATACCATTGGCTCGACCGGTTACAAGAAGTGACATAATTTAAATATTGTGTAAAAAAAATATTTAATTGAACGATTGAGAGTCCTTCTTCTCTTCACAAGTTGGATCACCAGATTTATCGAGCTGTGGAATTCCGGGCCCAAACTACCCTGGAAGGATACATCATTGAATTTTCCATGGAAAGTCACCTGTCATTCTCAAAGGTAGAATAATTATTTTACGAGAGAGCCCAAGGGATATTACTAAGAGAAATTCCATTGTGGATGAAGATATTATTGGTGGAAGAAGGAATGCTACTGGTTCCTTTGGTTTAAATGGCTGAGTAAAACCCTTTGCGCATGAGGGGCGGGTGATTCAGGAGAGGATCCATGAGTTAGGATAAAACAATTCTTGAGGTATGGGGGGTCATCATGAAAAGAGTGCTAGAGACAAGCGGGATCATAAAAGGAACACGATGCTTGAAACGTGGTGGTGAGAGAAGATGCGAAATTTAATGAAGAGGCCTAATCGGTCACGTAAGAATATTAACCCTGAGAAGAGTCATAGAAGAGAATTAGAGAAGTTGAAAGAGTTGCAGTTTCGTGGAAGGATGGCCAACCAATGGTTGAAGGAGAAGTTTGGAGAGAAATATGAGATTTATGGAGAGAGAAGAAGAGATGAAGAAAATTCGGAAGAAATAATCACGATTAGAGTCACCTCCGGGATCACGACTCAGTTGTAACCTTTGAAGAAGCTGTGGGAGAATCAACCCCTACAACACCCAAAGCTATGAAGTATGCTACAAGAATTTATATGATATGGACTCCTAATGCAACCCACCAGGTGAAATAATCCCATATCGAAGACACAGGAACCAACCTCGGATCGCCCAGTTCCTTTGTGTAATCTTCTAATCTAATAAATTCTACAATAAACTCTCCCATAATTCTTGTAATTTCTCCTCATTTTAGTCCAATGAGTTTGCATGGTATTAGTAGGAGTAGTATGGAAAGTTATTTAGTTTTATCACAACCAGAACCTCTAATATTTATCTTAATAGGGTCCCTAAATCCTCCCATGGTGCATCAACACGCCAGATCCCTCACTTGATACCCAAAAATTTTGGGTAAAGGGGATGAGGATGTGGAACAACATTGGTTCCTTTGTGAGTTCTTCTAGAGGTCTCATGGAACTTTGGATGCTAATAAAATAATTGAGTTCTATACCATGTTAATGGGATGGGTATTAAAATGGTATATGAAATCCATTGAACCGGGGAATCCCCAGGGGAAACCATTTCCTTTACCACAAGTCAAACAAAAAATTATCACTGAATTTAAACTGTGCCAATATGAGAAACAAGATATTTTTGAATTGTGGGAAATCAAACTGAAAGATGGGGAATATTCCTAGGAATATAATCAAAGATTCAAAGACATGATAGGAAAATTATCCAACCCCATTCATGAATACCACTAAAAAGAATGGTTTATTAAGGGAATTTTACCATTAACTCGGATTCCCTTGACCCAACAATCGATAAATACATTAGGGGAAGCCCTAGAACATGCCATGAAAATTGAGGTGATGGAGGGATATCCTAGAATCTTGCGGGTAATAAGACCACCCAATGACTATAATATTATGGAATTACAAGGCCATATTTACACCCTGACTGATAATATTCAGTAACTGGCCATTCCTAGAGTAGACCACCCTTAAGTATGGTGTATTGGTTTCTATACTAAGGGGAATGCAATTTCAAAATGTCCCAAATTGAGGGGTGTAGGACCCCCCAACAACCAATGGCGCCTCCACCAATAGGACCACAACACCATTCCATTCCATGGCCCATGCCCTGTCACACAATACCAATGGTACTTCACAGGGCCATGGAATGGTGTTGTACCATGACTTCCCAAACCATCAGGTTACTCAGAATAATGATTGTTGTGAAATCTTCCAAATTCATGGCAATCCCCCTCGACATTTCCCAATCCTACAAAAATACACCCTCGTTCCAAACATAGTCTAGTATGAATTCTGTGGGTCACCGACTCACACCGCAAAAAAACATCATACTCTATATGCTCTTGTAGGAATATTAGATTGGTCTACATTTAGGGTTGACGAATTTCCTCAAGGATTTGGAGGAGGACTTCAAGGTGGTGGAGGTTTCAGAGGTGTAAAAATTGGTAGAAGAGGGCCAAATCGGTGTTATAATTGTGATGAACAAGGACATATCACTCAATATTTTCCTCTTCCGAGACATCATTGGTACACCCACTATAGAAATAACACCATGCCACTAAGGATTGTCCTAAGTTGATTGTGAAATGGGAGTATCATGCAAGACAACAAGGTGCCAATTTGATAAATTCAGAGAACCAACCTATCATTCAAGGTAAGGCACCCAATATTAATATTATTACTAGAGGAGGAGCAAGGACTGGTGTTGATGTTGAAAAATCGACTCACAGTAAGATCCAAAAGGAAGTACCAAAAGATGTGAGATATGACCCCCTTGAGAAAAAATGGTTCTTTAAGGACACCATTGAGATATTCTGACGGGATTCTAATCCAACAATACCGATACTTGTAGACTCAAGCCATGAGCCGCAACCTAAATGTGAAGATCATTGTGTGGAACAGAAAGATCCTCTAGTGAGACCCAAACAAACTATTGAATTTTTGTTTCACTTACTTTCTAATATTTTGGATGACGAACAACTCATCAGGGAGTTGCAAAACAAGCTTGAGGGGATTTTAGATATTGAAACGAACCTAGAAGAGTTGAGTGTTTCTCATCTTCTTGAAATACATACAGGAAGAATACATAGAAGGAAGCATAGATATGGATGGGAATTTAGAATAAATAATCACATTTTCGATTACAAAATTAATGATGTTATGTTATATTTGGGGTCTGACATCAACATCCTACCAAATAAAACTTGGGAAGCCATGGGTAATCCCAAGTTGGTCTACTTGCCCATTCAATTGTGGATGGCCAATTAGTATTGTATCTACCTTGTTGGGAGGCTACAAAATGTTGAAGTGGAATTATATGGAGTCAATACAGTGTCCAACTTTGAGGTTATAGAAATAATGGGGGAAAAGGACCCATACCTAGCTTTACTGGGCATTGATTGGGCTTATGAGAATTTTTTTGTTATCGACCTTAAGAAATAAATCATGTCTTTTTAAGTGGATGGTAAGAAGGTAACCCAACCATTAGACCCATATTAGGTTCCCTGCAATATGGATCCGATAGAGGGGAATATGGAAGAGGATACCTTGGATCATCTCTACACTCCGACTGTAGGAAAGTAGGTGGATTATATTAACCCAACTACATATGACTCAGTAAGTTGGCACAATATTAGTCTACAGGGGAATATTTAGAGGTAGCATTTGAAAAATGGAAAAAAGGAAGAAATGAGAACTTCTAATGATTTTGTGTGACCATTAGAGTGTATAGGTGGATTGGATCTGAGGTTAGAGAACACCCTGTGTATGATGAGACTTCATATTTGGCCAATTTTTTGGTTGACATAGAGGCTAAGGTTGTTCCAGAACAAATACTTCCTATATTGGATGTTGCGTTATGATCCTCTTCATCCAGATGGTGGGCCAATCATAAGGTTAATTTATCTTCCTGATATGCAACAAATCATGCCACCTAACATCAATTTATTCCCCCTTCACAACTTACTTCGTCGAATATGGACCAATCAACTTTGGAATTATATGATGGGCTTTCAGATCTAAGGGATCATGTAGCACACTTTATTCAGGTATGGAAATTTGCACAAATACCTTCTCAACTATGGGTGCATCAGTTTATTCATTCCTTGGGAATGATTTTAGCTTCTTGGTATATACATAAGGAAGATCGACGCCAAACGACTTTATAGGAAATCCTTCAACGACAATTCTGTCAAGACTTCTTATTCTTAGGTAAATCCCCTTAAATCACTTTATCTTTGCAACAGATTAAGAAAATACTTTTGGATAATGAAGTTAAACCTATACATCCTCCTACTATCTATCTTGAACATAAGCACATCCTTCATCATAGTCTTTATCCATATCCTTCTCGATTACCTACGGTCTGTCTTACTGTTGATAAAAACCCATAAGATCCCGATGATCTTGAGGAACTTAGGCATATGACATTTTAGGAATCCAAAGGGACTAGGGAGGTTAAATATACTATCCCAGATGATGTTAGTAGTTCCTATACCAAATCCTTGAAGTTGCAGAAAGTCAATATAGGAACTGATGAGCATCCTAAGCTATCCTCCATTGGAGACTATTGGGATGAACAGACCATGACAAAGATACAAGCTTTGTTCCAGAAATATGAGGATATGTTCCCTACAAATTTATCATAACAAAAAGGTATTAAGGGTGATTTAGGGGAGATGAGGATAGAGTTAAAGAATGAATCAAGACCAGTCAAGCATAAGCCATATCAGCTAAATCCCTGAGTCAAAGAGAAAGTGAAAAAGGAGATTGATAGGATGGTCACAACTGGGTTGATTTTACCTATCGATAAGGATGAATGGATCAGTCCTATCGTGATACAAACAAATAAAACTATGGATGATATACAAGTTTGTGTGGACTACAGAATCCTGAACACTTCTTGTGTACATGACCCATTTCCTACCCCCTTTAGTGATGAGGTATTGGATCAAGTAGTTGGAAATGAGGCATATTCCTTTAAATATGGGTTCTCCAGATATCATCAGGTTCAAATCACTGAGGAATATAGGAAGAAGACTACTTTTACTACTGAGTGGGGATCATTTTCCTACAATGTTATGCCTTTCAGGCTTAATAATTCCCCAATAATGTTTTCTTGGATTGTGATCACAAAATTCCATGATTTCATTCATCAGTTCCTTGAGGTATACCTAGATGATTGGACTATATACAACTTACTTAAAGAGAAAATTGGGCTATTACTCTTGATGATGGAATGCCATAGACAATTACAAATTTCCCTTAATCTGTGAAAATGTATTTTTTGTGTACCACTTGAAAACCTGCTAGGGCATATTGTTTGTCGAGAAGGAGTGCTAGTCAATCCTATGAAAATTCCAGTTATTCTCAATATACCTCCTCCTACCACTATCAAGTAGTTGTGCATGAAACTGGGCCATACTGGTTATTACCGCTGATTTATCATGGGTTATGCGAGCATAATGACACCTTTGGAACAACTTCTAAAGAAATCCAAAGGGTTTTGTTGGACACAAGACTATGATAAATCATTTGACCTGATCAAACAAAAATTGAGCATTGCACCCCTTTTGATTTATCCTATGTAATACCCTTGTTTTGAGCCCCATATTAAATAATATATTTTGTGAATTTATGAAAGGCTAGAGTGCCCAAACAATTAAAAGAGGCCAATATTCCTAGGAAATGTAATGTTTTGATCATTATTAATAACAAATACATCACTAGCTGCTAGATAAACAAGGACACAAGTTATAGGGGGCTATGGTTCCACAAGAGAGGGGGCTTGAGGGGCTAAGTGTTTATTTTATATTTTTATTTACCCATTTTTGTTTAATGGAGAATATCAGTTACATGAGCTTGTTGGGGGGAAGGCCATGTGGTTCTTTAATTCCAAGAAAATACATAAACCCATTTTTCATCTATTTGGGGGGTTCACTGACTCACTCACTCATTTTTCATTGTTCACACTATTCATTATGTTCTCTCTCCACTCGTTCTTTCATCTACTCTTCATTCCTCATTCATTTTGATCTTGGCTTGGGAAATAAAAACGAATGATGGAGAGGATCCATGGTTTTGTTGGTGTATTCCAACCATGAATTAATGCCTACATGTCTGCAATGCATTGGCATGTGTTAAGTTTTTCTCACAACTGCAAATACTGAGAGTCCCAGCATGAATATTCTTGACCATATGTGTTAGGATATTTATACACTTAGGAGTTAGTTAAGATCTACTTGGTCTAATGTGTCGTTAGGTAAAAGTGTGTTTCTT
>SNQJ01S0025072.1:67329-82915 GCA_010110895.2 Picea sitchensis
GTTAAGATCTACTTGGTCTAATGTGTCGTTAGGTAAAAGTGTGTTTCTTAGTGTGTTTCTTTAGTATGCATTAGTATGCATTTGTAGTTAGGAAATCTGATGGTCACAATATGTTCCAGACATAGAGTGATCTGACGGTTCATATTCTCCTTGACCTTAACGACCATTGATCCATGGATTAAAATCCAATTGGTCCATGATCTCTATTTAAAGAGAATGGAGGTTCATTTTCTGATGATCAATTGTGAGACACTCTCTTTTAAAATATCTATGTAATCTTTTTATTTTTCATTAATAAACTGCTCCAAGTGGTTGCGTTGGCTGGGGCCGTGGATGTTTCCCCATAAGGTTTTTACCACTTCAAAACATCGATATGTTGATATTTGATCTAGTTGTGTGAGTGGTTACTAAAGGTGTTCATTCTTTGTTGGAATACCCATGTTTGTTGTAGATCGATATCATGAAGTTGAGTTGACTCATATCTTTTTTCTTCCATTTTTGTACATTTATGGGTAGAGAGGAATGTTCAATTGCGTTAGGAGCGCTTGTTTCATTTAGGAATGCTTTTCATTTCACGCGAAAAGATTTCCATTTTCCCATGATACGACCATTTCAGCTAGATCTAGAGGTATAAAGCCTAAATACACCCCTTTTAATTTTTTTGCAGACTTTTATTTTGGTTTTATATTGTTTGTTTCCGAGTTGCTACTCTTTTAGATATGCATATGCTCTTTTCCCCATGCCTTGTGCAATATTAGAAAATCAGAAACATATAGGAAAATGTGCATTTTCCAGGTAAGCAAACCGAGATCTAACCCTTATTGTCATCGAAAAGCAAAACAATTTTCTTGTGTGAAAAGTGTTTTTTTTTTCGCACTCTCCAAGCCCGTCAACAACAACAACAACAAAAACAACAACACCCCCAATCATATTGCTAAACAATACAACATGTTTTGCTAGCCCATCTGGTTAAAAGTTTCCTTATTAAGTAAGAGGTCTTGAGTTCATGTCTCTCTTTTTGTTACTTTTTTTTAAAAAAGTTCATGCTCCATTGTAAAGTGTATTTCAATTCAAGTATACAAGTGAATCACTATAAGTATCTTTAATATTTTAGAGTTATTTATTTTGCATGCAACTCTTTTTTTATAAAGTAACTTCATTGTAAAAGTGATCCCCACTTCTTTTTATAAAAGTGGGTCACTTCATCACATGGTCCTTTGGTTACTATTTATTCCTTTTTTGAAAAGGGCATAACTTTCACATCCGAAGTCCGTTTTCAGTGTTGTTTTTTTTTAAACCGTCTATTTTTTTGAGATATTTCCATCCAAATCATCAGTTTATTTTTTTAAATATATAATATCTACATATTCAATATGGATTCTTCAAGTAATCTTTTGCTAACTGACACCAACTACTTTCAATGGAAATTCATTTTGGAAGATTTATTAAGAAGTAAAGGCTTGTACCAGATTACCTTGGGAGAGGAAATAGAACCTATTGATGTTGATAAGAAATTAAAGTGGGATAATAGGAATGACGAAGCATATGGACTAATCAAATTGTCCATCTCTCTTGATTTAAGGTTCCACCTTCAACAAATTGATAAACCCAAAGAATCTTGGGAAAAGATTGAATCTGTGTTTGGTAAACACAATATTATTCGAGCACAACAGTTAGAAAATCAAGTATTGACTTTAAGTCCAAGTGATTTTTCTTGCATTGAAGACTATCTATCTAAGTTTAAAACACTCAGAATTTTATGTGAAGAATGTAATATAAAGATAGAAGAAGATCATTGCATCTATATTATTATTTCTAAGCTAGGTAGTGCATATTATATGTTTGTGTCTTATAGATATAGATGATGACTATTGATAGTGCCTCTACCTCATCTATATTATATTGATATAGATGATGACTGGTCTTCCTCATATTTCATGCAGAGATGGTGTTTGTGTCGGTAGTGTTCTTGGAAAATATCATCAAGACAATTTTGACAAACATGCCCCTTTGCATGCCTCGGGCCCTTTGCATCTTGTTCACAATGATTTGTGTGGTCCACTTTCTTCTTCTTATTTTTTTGGGTGCAATTATTTATTATATTTCATTGATGACTTTTCCAGACATACTTGGGTTTACTTCTTAAAACGTAAGAGCGAAGTTTTTGACAAGTTTTTGGCCTACAAGGCCCTTGTATAAAAGAAATCTGGACATCAAATTCAAAGGTTAAGAATAAATAATGGAGGTGAATATGTGAACAATAACTTTACAAGTTACTGCACTACACAGGGCATCCAAATGCAACACATTGTTCCATATACACCACAACAAAATGGTGTTGCTGAGAGAAAGAACCACACATTACAAGAAATGGCTAATTGTATGATCCAATCTAAGGGATTAAGTCTAAAGTATTGGGTGGAAGTCATAAACTGTGAAAATTACATAGTAAATCACACTCCCACAAATTCTCTTAAAAATATAACAATGGAAGAAGCTTGGACTAAAATTAAACCAGATGTAAGTCACTTCCGTGTATTTGGCAGTATAGCATGGGTTCACATTCCTGATGAGAAAAGGAAAGCATTGCAGCCTAAACGTGAGAAGTGTATATTTGTTGGTTATTCTGAAGATTTCAAAGCCTATAGAATTCTTCAACCACATTGTAATGAAATTATTATTAGAAGAGATATTAAATTTGATGAAAATCTCTTGGCCTTCAAGCCTAATTCAATGTTTGTGCCTTCTTTGTCTTGCGAGCCTAATTTGGCGTTTGTGCCTTCTTCTATTCTGGTTTCTTCTTCAGATGATGATAGTGAGGATGAAAATCCACCTCTGTCTCATCACCTTCCTCCATATGAGTCCTTTGAACCTAAACCAACACCAGTTCCAGTTCCACCGCTTCCTAGATGGGTCTTTTCAACACGAGAAGAAGCTGGTGATCTTGTCTATGATCCTTTAGAGTAACATCAGACACATTCATAGTTCCAACGAGCCTCTTCTCTTTTGGTTCAAGTTTTCGAGACTCATGATCCAGATACATTTGCAAAAGCTTCAGGTCATCCAGATTGGGATACAACAATGAACCAAGAGTATCGTTCTTTAATGGAAAACGATACTTGGGATCTTGTACCTCTTCCAAAAATAAGAAAACTTGTCAGATGTCAATGGGTCTATAGAACTAAATATGAATAGTATGGAAATGTTGAAAGAAACAAGGCTCAGTTAGTTTCCAAAGTATTTCCCAAGTTGAATTAATTGACTATAATTAAACCTTTTCCCTTGTAGCCAAAATGAATTCCATCCACCTTGTTCTTGCCCTTGCTACCTCCCATAAATGGGAGGTCCATCAGATGGATGTTAAATCCACCTTCTTGAATGGATATTTGCAAGAATAAATCTACATGGAAAAACCTCCTGGCTATGTTGATAATGACTCTAGCCTTGCTTTTCTTCTTAGTAAATCTCTTTATGGTCTTAAGCAAGCTCCTTGAGCTTGGTATGCCAAAAAGGACAACTTTCTTATAATCACTGGATTATATAGATGCCATTATGATCCTAATGTCTATAAAAATAAAGTAGGAAGACATCTCATAATCCTTCTCCTTTATGTTGATGACCTTATCCTTACTGGTAGTGACTCAAAACATTTAAACCATGTGAAGACCAACCTTAAGAAGAATTTTGAAATGACAGACTTATGATTTTTTCACTATTTCCTTGGCCTCCAAGTTTTTCAAACCAATGAAGGAATTATTATTTCCCAATCTAAGTATGCTTGTGACCTTCTTCATCGCTTTCACATGGATGATTGTAAACCATCGCCTTCTCCCTTCCAGTCTGGAGTTAAGCTTTCTACGACTTGTACTTCTCCCGAAGTTGATTCCACCTTGTAACATCAGTTAGTTGGTAGCCTATTATACTTGACTCATACCTGTCTTGATATTTCCTTTGTTGTTGGTATTGTTTCCCGGTATATGCAAACACCCCATGACAGCTATTGGAAAGAATCTAAAAGGATACTTCGCTATGTTCATGGTACAGTTCATTTTGAGATACATTACAGTTCAGGGGGACTCCTTTATGGGTTGGTTTCACTGATTTAGATTGGGCCGATGACCCTGATGATCAGAAGTCTACTATAGGTTATGTTTTCAGCCTTGGTTCAGGACCAATCACTTGGGCCTATAAGAAACAACAAGATATTTCACTTTCTTCAGTAGAAGCAGAGTACCGAGCAACTGTAAATGCAAGTCAGGAAGCCTTATGGCTTCGACATATTCTTTCATAGTTTGGATTCCAGTAGTAGCAACTGAACAACATTTGTTGTGACAATCAGAGTGCCATCAAGCTTGTCAAATACTCAGTTCAACATCAACGCAACAAACACATCGATATACACATGTACTTCATCAGAAAACTCATTCATGATCAAGTTATTGAAGTTCTCTTTTTCCGTATAGAAGATCAAGTTGTAGACATTTTCATAAAGTCTCTTACAGAGGTGAAGTTTTCCAAACTTCGATCTATGTTAGGAGTTCAAGAAGTTGTCATCAAGGGGGTATATTCTCTAATGCCTCCTTCCTTCTCATTATTGTGTCACTATTGTAAATCCTTCAATCCTATCCCAAGTTATTCTTAAGGGGGGATGTTAGGATATTTAAACACTTAGGAGTTAGTTAAGATATACTTGGTCTAATGTGTCGTTAGGTAAAAGTGTGTTTCTTTAGTATGCATTTGTAGTTAGGAAATACGACGGTCACGATATGTTCCCGACATAGAGTGATCTGATGGTTCATATTCTCCTTGATCTTAATGGTCATTGATCTATGGCTTAACACCCGATTGGTCCATGATCTCTATTTAAAGAGCATGGAGGGTCATTTTTCGATGACCGATTATGAGAAATTCTGTTGTAAAATCTTTCTGTAATATTTTTCTTTTGCATTAATAAATTGCTCCAAGTGGTTTTGTTGGCTAGGGCCGTGGATGTTTCCCTGTAGGGGTTTTACCACATTAAGACATCGGTTTGTTGATATTTGATCTAGTTGTGTGAGTGGTTATTGAAGGTGTGTGTCCTCTGTTGTAATACCTATGTAGTCGAACAAGATGCACTAGATCCATGGAATGAGGTGGACAACCTGAGGGACTGCGTGGTAGAGAAGGGGGTCCATTCTCTTGGGTTGTGTAGGCTGGGTAGAAGAGAGTTGGTGTACTTTATATTGTTGTGTGTGATAAGAAGCATGTGAGAGATTGAGTGCTGACAAGTTTGGGAAGCTGAGTGACACTCTGGAACCATCCTTATGGATTCATAGCCCTGGCTCAGGGGTGACATTGATGTTGAGACTTGGAAAAACAATGTCTATGGTTGGGTGGAACGTCCTTAGTCTGCAACCATTTGGTGATTCATTTCATTAAAGATAAGTGCTCTCTGTCATGTGTTTCTTTGTTTATACATTTATTTTCACTGTGTATTGATTAATATCTTTGATATGTGCATTTTGATATGCCTGGTTGTTGGTTATTGTTATGCATGAAATGTTTAAACATTTTTTATACTATAGCATGAATCTTGATATCTGCATGTGAATATTTCATGCCTCTTAATTAATCAAAAATTTATCAGAATTCAAAACTAGATCCGAAACGAGTTTTTAGTTAGTGTAGGCCGACTTGGGGGTGGCTGGGTATCTTACAAATTGGTATCAGAGCTTCTGGTTGAAACACTGGACTGGTATGGGTAGGAACTACTGGACATGATATTATGGTATTTTACTTAAGAATAAATGTGTCGTTGAGATATTAAAGCTCAGGAGATATAGCGTTGTAGAGATTACGCAGAAGTCAGAGCGTCATGTAGATAGAGATCATTTGTAAAGGATTGTGGAATCGTGACCATTCCATTTTGAATTCGAGAGTGATCACAACCATTGAATCAGGGAATTCTAGATCGTTAGATCAGAAGTCAAGTGAACAAGGACCGCCATATAGATGTGAAACCATAGGTTGGGAGAGATTAAGTCACAACCATCAGATTGAACTGGTTGATCGTCAACTATAGATCGAAGCCAAGCAGGAGATGGAAAATTTTGGAACTTCACCGCTTCAGTGATTATTGGAGACAGGGTAGAAGCATAAAATATCGAAGGTCGAAGTCACAAAGTCCCACTAGCCATTCGATCTGATAGGAAGTTCGAGAGTAATGCAAGCCATAGATCTGGAGTGGAAGGATAGCGAAGTTTCAGAACTTCATAACTTCGCCAGTTCGGTGATTACTGGAGACTAGGAAAATCCACGAAACGTCGAAGCTACGGAGTTCGGAAGCTACGAAGTGTCGAAGCCATGAAGTGAAAATCCACATTTCATGAAATCACATAGGCCATTAGATCTGGGGTAGACAAATGTGGACCATCCAGTTGGTTGATGACATGTCTTATGCCACATGGTAGGGGTGTCATGTGGGGACATGTGTCACATGAATTATGTTCCTTTTGGACCTTAAGTTTTCCATTTTTAGATGGAACATGGAACACATACCAAGGGTCCATGTCATCTACGAGATTATGTCTCCAGGAACATCCAACATCTCTACCAACAAAAGTGTCGAAGGCCGAATTCATGAATTGACGCAGACCGTCGATCTAAGATTCCTTCAAGACTTTTCTCAACCGTTAGATCAAGAAGTAGAAGGATGGCGTAAGAACTTCAAAAGGTATCACTCCAGAGGAGTTGAATGACTCGAGATTTGTAATCTCCCAGAGTGTTGAAGTCTCTAAATGAATAAGGACCGTCCATCCCAACACTTGATTGATTCCTAGCCATTGGATTAAGCTAGTGGAAGGATAACGTAAGTAGAGGTGTTAATCGAATGTAAGCGATCATCGCCACTTTATGAACACTTCGGAAGGTATGAATCTGGGGGAGTTGAACAAATCGAGACTTGTAATATCTTAGAGTCCCGGCGTAATGAAATCACATGGTCCATTGATCTAATACCCTCTGGGATTTCTCATGACCGTCAGATTAACCAGTGGAAGGATAGGGTAAGAACTTCCAGCGGGTAGAACTCTAGGGGAGTTTAATGACTTGAGAATTGCAATGTATCGGAGTCCTAGAGTGCCGAAGTCCTGAATTAATTAAGGATCGTCCATCCTAACACTATATTAAGTCGTGATCATTTATCTTGTTGAAGCCTCCATATGAGGGGGGACCGTCCAGTCAATGGGATATTAAATCTCAATTGTGCAATCTACTAATGGAAATTATATAATTACTTTGGTGAAGTTTACTTCGGGAAGGTTGGAAGATTGAAAAGGGATATAAGTATGAAGGTAGAAGTCTATATGACTTGGTTCCAACGTCAGTCTCATGATAAGGAAAACGGGGCCGATTAGAAGCACGAAGGGCCTAAAAGTAAACAAGCCCATGATCATTTGTTGGAACGTGCTCTTGTGTAGAGGAATACATAGGAATGCCACTTAGAGTGGTTAATACTGTGGTTTAGAGCCCTGGTCAAAAGGAAAGTGGACTAAAGGAAGCACCTTTATAGAATTCAAATTATGTACTGATTTAAAGGGGGCTGCGGAATAATTCGACTAGATACAATTGCACAAAAGGGTGAAAGTAACTTCTTTGGGAAGCCATAACTCTCAGCTTAGATATTAGATTGGGGAAAGAGTACAGTCATTGGAAAGATGATTCAAAGGAGAATAACATTGATTTTTTATAATTTGGAGAATGATAATATTTTTCTTCATGAATTAATAAGAAAAAGGACCTATAGAACTATTTGGATTTTTTTTTATAATATACATAATTCTAACAAAATGGTTGCTTGCACATTTTGCAAAATTAGGGGGTATAAAGATATCAATTCAGTATAAGAATTCATATTCAAGAAATGGAAGAAGGAGATGGAGATTACATCCATGATAAAGAGGCCTAAGGGAAAAATATCAATGTCGGTAATGCATATACATAATCAAATGGACACTTGAGTAGAGGGGAGAAAGAAACCTTATTAGAGACCGTGAGAAGCTTGAAAATAGAAGTGCGAAGTTACATATAAGACAATGAGAGCTTGATGAGTCCCTGGATTGGGTGTTAGGGCAGCCAACGTGGCATATGGCAGGGGCAAGCACTAGCCACTAAGGCATGGAGCCACGTGACGGGCTCGTGCCACAACCCGCCACCCTCCTATGCGATTAAATGGCCTTTAATGTGATTTGAAGGGGAATTTATGAAGTGTCCTCTCCTTATTCGCATCTTTGTATGGCTTGGGTAACGATTTTTGGCATTCATCTCCGCTTGCATCCCGCAGGGCTCATCCCTTCGCAGTCATGGCCTGACCCTGCTTGTATTATCTGGTTTGATGTTGCCCCTGCTCGCCTCTGCCTGGTGCACCTAATCTCCTCGGCTAGTCACATTTTTTACCTTATGCCGCGTCCAAGGGGAAGGCCTAGGAGGGGCTCTCCCTAGAAGCCTCGTCAACCCTCGGTCTCGCCTCCCGCCTCGCCTTCCATATGCTCCTCCCCCCCCCCTTCAGTTCGAGCCTTTCCGTGCTTCCTCTCATGCTCCGCTAAACTCACAGTTTAATTTTTTGGCATTAACCCCCAGGTGGCCGAGCTCACTCTCGCATCTCCCTCTCAACCCTCCTGTGGCTTTCACTACCCCCACACCAGTCCTTGACCCTCTGAGAAACTCAAGCAACAAACCTCCTCCTCTTCGTAGGCCGAGGAAGGCTGGATATCAATTCACTGATTCCTTCAATAGTTCACAGTTCAGAGATAGCCTGGCTATCCTTCACGGTCTGGTTTTTGAACTCTGTCAGGGGGTGGAGGACCTCCAGTTTCACCTTCAAGTTACAGATGCAAATGTGGCGGTCTTTCTTCAGACTCTCTCCTCCATGCATGAAGCTTTCTCCTTGGACTCGGCAGAAGCGACCCCAATGGAGGAACCCAGTGCAACTCCAGATGAAGGACATGACAAGGTGCAGTGTTCAGCAGGAATTGGACGGGACCAAGATGGGTGAGAAAGCAGTGTTGTGGAGATGGAACCGACAAGTAATCCGATGCAAAGCGCTACCACAGGTGTTGATGGAACCGCGTGCGACATGAAAGGTGAAAGGAAATGGGCCGACCAGGTGACATATGTCGAGGAGGAGCCCTGGACAGAGGACCTCCACGCTACATGGCTAGGCTATCTACCAGGTCTCTAGGTCCATAGTGCTTTTTCAAGGTCTTGTCAGTCTTTTAGTTTTAACTGATAAACAGTTTGCCTAAGACTTTTTTCTTAGCTTATCATACTACTTATTTTGACTCATAGGTTGGCTAGACTAGGCTCCCCTCTGTTGGGACAGTTTGGTAACTACAACTTGGCTATCTCTGTATTTTGCAACCTTACTTCAGTTCTGGAAGGCTCTTAATATATGATACTTCTTATTTACAAAAAAAAAAATGAGAGGTTGATGAGATAAAAAAATTAGATAAATGATCAAGTGATGCAAATCTTAAATCAATTGCAAAGGCAAAAAAAGAATGGATCAAACTCAAGATGTGAGGAAGAGGGCATATATCGTGAAAGAAGAAATAACTAAAACATAACTAGTTATTCAATAAGTGCTAGAAGAACTCATAGAAATCAATCACCTCACTCAACAAGGAAATTTTATGCATATGAATATTCCATAAGTAGCCCATAAGTGTCTCTTATTAGGAACCAAAGAAGAAGACATGAATTTGACAATTTTCAAGGAGAGTTGAGGAAGCTTAAGCCACCATCCTTTGATGGTGAAAGAGAAAGGCAAGATGATTTTGAAGCATGGTTGCTTGGACTTAGGAGGTATTTTCAATTTCATAACTACTCATCAAACCTAGAAGCCATAATTACCACATACCATTTACATGGGAAAGTTTCTATGTGGTGGGATCAACTGAAGAAATTTGAGCACATTAATGAGAGTAGGATCACTTGGAAGCAGTTCAAGAAATACTTTAATAAGGAATACCTTTCCAAGCACTTCTATGACATGAAAATGCATAAGTTCTTTGAACTTAGGATGGGAAGCATGACCATGGCAGAGTACGAAAATAAGTTCTTGGGACTGCTAAATTATGTGGGGTTTATAAAAGATGAGAAGGTGAAAATACATAGGTTTTTGAATGGACTACCTTCATTTTATAAAGAGAAGATTCAATATGATGAGCCTAGGACTTTGAATGAGACCATTAGGAAGGATAAGTAACTATATGAGAAAGGAAAGGGAAGAGACTCTTTGCAGAAAAATTGGAAGGATAATAAGAAAGAGAATTTTGATAAGATAAATAAAGGATTCAATCCTCCTTTCAACAGAAATAGCCCAAATAAAAATCAGCCATACCAATATGCTAAGGATCAATCCAAGAGAGAAGAATCCTTGGGAAAAAGGGGAATACCACCAATACAATTTTGGGGGTGCAAAGAAGATCACTTGTACAAGGATTTCCATCACATAAAAGACAAGGTGAAGACCATGCACAACATCCAAGAGGCTACAATAATAGAAGACACGGGAAGAATATATGCAGCCTTAGATGATCGAAAATAAGAGTACCAATCCAATATTATTGAGGTGGAAGGTAAGATCATTAATAATCATGTTGCTATTTTAATTGATTCAAGAACAAGTCATTGTTACATTGATCCTAAAATAGTGGATAGATTACATTTGGAGAAAAGTAATATTGAAAAATCAAGTTTGGTTCAACTAGCCATTGGAACCAAAATAAAGATCAATGAGATGGTTAAAGGTTGTTCCATAAGTCTGAACGGAGTGAATACTAATGTTGATATAAATATTATACCATTGGGGTCTTATGATATTCTAATTGGGATGTATTGGTTGGATAAGCATCATGTTGTCCTAGATTTTCATAAACATACATTTACATGTGTTGATGAAAAAGGGAAACATAGCACTGTGAAAGGAGTTCCAAGACCCATTTCCATAAGGGAAATTTCAGCCTTATAGCTGAAGAGATGTTTCAGCAAAGGATGTAAATTGTATGTATCCCATGTGGAGGATCCAAAAAAGACAAAGGGGCCAAGGATTGAATGATTTTCATTACTACAAGAATTTGAAGTTGTATTCGAAGAAATACCAGGGTTTCCACCAAAGAGGGAGATATATTTCTCAATTGATTTATACCGGGAGTTGCCTCGGTATAAAAAAAACTTACAGAATGAGTACACTAGAATTAAAAGAATTACAAATGTAGTTGGAAGAATTGTTGAAGAAAGGGTACATACGTCCAAGTGTTTCACCTCTGGGAGCACCGGTACTCTTTGTCAAAAACAAGGATGGAACATTGAGGTTATGTATCGACTTTAGACAACTGAATAAAGCCACGGTAAAGAACAAGTACCCTATACCCAGAATTGATGACCTCTTTGATCAACTAAGAGGGGAAAACATATTTTCAAAGATAGACTTGAGATCAATATACCATCAGGAAAGAATCAAGGAAGAATACATCCATAAGATAGCCTTTAGAACCAGGTATTGGAATTATAAATTTGTAGTGGTGCCATTTGGACTGTCCAATGCACCATTTGTCTTTATGTACTTAATGAATGGCATATTCAGAAATTATTTGGACAAGTTTTTCATAGTATTCCTGAATGACATACTTATCTATTATAAGTCATAGGAAGATCATGAATATCACCTTATATTGGTATTTCAAGTGTTGAGGGAACATAAGTTGTATGTCAATCTTAGTAAGTGTTCTTTTTACCAAGAACAAATCCATTACTTGGGACACATTATTTTAGAACAAGGTATAACAATAGATATAGAGAATATTAAAGCCATTAGAGGATGGCCAACACCCATAAATGTTTCAGAAGTCATATATTTTATGGGATTAGCTGGTTAATATAGATTATTTATAGCAGGGTTCTCTAAGATTTATCATCCAATCACTTATTTGCAAAAGAAGGGAATTAAATTTGAATGGACATTTGAGTGTGAAGAGAAATTTAATTTGTTGAAATAATTACTTACTAGTGCACCTATTTTAAAGATTGTTGACCCAAATGAAAGTTTTGTGGTATGTACAGATTCATGCAATGAAGGACTTGGGGGAGTCCTTAAAAAAAATGTACATGTCATTGGTTACGAGTCCAAAAATATTAAAGAAAATGAGAGGAAATATTCCACACATGACTTGGAACTTGCTGCCATTGTTCACGCATTGAAGATGTGGAGGCATTATCTCATGGGGAAGAGATTTGAATTAAGAACAGACCATACTAGTCTGAAATATCTTTTTGAACAACCAACTTTGAATGCTAGGAAAATGAGATGGCTAGAATTCTTAAGTGAATACTATTTTTACATCAAACATATCAAAGGAAATTAAAATAAAGTTGTCGATGCACTTAGTAGAAGAGTACATCTCATGCATGCTACAACCATTAGTATGCATCAATCAAATTTAAAGAGAAGAATTTTAGATGTTGTTGTTATAGGTCAACATTACCTACATGTTAAATAAATCTTACATCAAGAAAATGTACAACAAAAAATTAAAGAATATCAGTTGAAGGAATATGGATTACTTATGAAAAAAAATAGAATTTATGTTCCTAGTTCTGGAGAACTTAGGAATTTTGTATTAAAATAAATGCATAATGTTCCATATGCTGAACATATCGGTTACTAGAATACAATTGCAGCATTAACAAGTCGATTATTTTGGCCAGGAATGAAGAAATATGTTCCTAATTACATTTCCATATGTATGGAATGTTAGAGAGTGAAGGTTGAGCATAGGCACCCAACAGGGTTGATCCAGGATCTTTTCATTAATGTGAATTATTAAAGAATTGTGTTAAATGAACATAAAATGAAGTGAAACATAAATAAGGAATAAATCAATAATGAAGAGACATAAGCATAAAATCTGAACACAGAAAATTGATAACAAAGTTCATCCCTAGTGGAATACATCTCTGGGTCCTGCTCTCAAATGGGTAGGATTTTATATTAACTCAACAAAATAATTTGGCGAAATACATACATATACCTCATTCTACAGTTAAGCTACATAAGCTTTTCTCATATCAAAAAACAGACATCACCATTGAATTCGTGGCATCAAATTACCCAAAAATTATTGTCTCCACGCCTCAATATGAGTCTGGCACTTTCATCCCCTTGAGAAATCCTATCTCAGTTTTTGTGCCTGCAACCTGCATTAATTATAGTACTTCTACATTAAAATTTGTACCTAGTACAGTTTGGTGCACGCCTTCCTCCCCCCATGCAATGGAAAAGGTTAGTTCTTAAACTAAATGGCTGAGCGGATTAACCAACAAAGTTGTTTGGCTCATTGGTTGGTGGATATGTATGAAGGAAGAATTGTAGGGGGGGGTCCTTAGGTCAATCCTATGATCCTCCTCCCTATGGCATATTGTTTATTCCATATAACTTTCACATGTGAATATAACACAACCTCTGTTAAGGTTAGTGGTATGGTTGGCAGATTGTTTGTTGGTGGCCGAATGTGGTGGGATATACATAAATTTGGCAGACTAGGGGGTTGGCGCTAACCACCCCCTTTTTTATATTATTTTTTGATTTTCAGTTGCTAGCCCTCATTAGGCATTTGCCCGCTATCACGTGGCATCCCATGACTGGGCCACGTGGCAACATTTCATTGGCCCACGCCATCCACTTGCACAGTCACCCTGCCACATCATCCTGCCACGCCCCGTACGGTCTTCCACATGAATGTACAGACTTCCATGTGGCACTTCCTCATTGGTCCACATGTTGACCCGAAAATGCCTAAAATGAGTGACACGTGGTAGCCTCTGGTGTTGCCATGTCACCATGATGACATCATAATAACATCACCATGACATGTGTCTCCCTCTATGTGTTCCATGTATATTTTACGGACGCTAACGTCATCCATATTGATGTTGAAGTCAACAGTACAGATGTTGACTCATCCCTGCTGACTGGGCTAGGTTGACCAAAACTTTGACCATGAATATATTTTGACCCGTAACTCCGTTTGACGAAACATTTACACTGTTGGAAATCTTACGACGTGCTCTTCATGATGATTCTGATTTCACTGAGTTTTGAGAAATTTGAAGTTTTTCCCTTTATCTGTCTAGTGAGGCCATTCTGAGCTTCCTGAGTTGCTTCTGTGAGTTCTGAGTTATCCTTAGTCTTATCTAGATCCTTTTTGGATCATGCCTCCCCACTGAGAGCTTTTTGGACCACCAAAATCTTTCATCAATCAACAGATAAGTGAGGGAAAAGTTCCCTCACCTTGTCCTTCTCAATCCACTTTTCCTTGCTTGGATGTGTACCTTTTAATCCCACTCGAAGATAATCAACATCACCCCTATGTGAAGTCCTCGTCCTTCTGTCCAATATGATATCTTCCTTTAAATCGTCCAAGTAATCATGAGAAAAATCATCAACTAAAGGTATTGAAACCTCCTCACCCTGATCCATGATCATGGGAGGCTAAAAAAAGTTTCAAGTTCTCCACATTTACAATTGAGTATATCTGCATATATGGTGGAAGATATAGACGAAAATCATTGGTACCACTTTTCTCCAAAATAGTGAAGGGTTCATAACGGATGGGATTGAGTTTCTTTCCTTCACCCTTCAATATTTCCTTGCTGATGTGAAGCCATACCTAGTCTCCAACCTGGAACTGATGATAAACCCTGTATTTGTCATACTGAGATTTATATTGTTCTTTACTTTTCTCCAACTATTCCCTAACTGCTTGATGTACCTGCTGGATCCTCTAGATGAACTTGCAGGATCTGTCTTCATTGCTTTCTTCATTTGAATTAGCATCTCTCCCATACATCAAGTCCAAAGGGACCTTAGGAAAATACAAAAAACATGTCTCAAAATGAGAACACTGAGTGGAGGAATGTAAGGCTCAGTTGTAATCATGTTGTACATAGGGTATCTGTTCATCCTATAACTTGGGATGTTTGTTGTAGTAGCCTCGAAGCACTAGTACCATTGTTCGGTTAACAACCTTTGTCTATCCGTCGGTCTATGGATGGAAATCAATGCTCCTCTTCAACTTGGTGTCCATCATTCTCCACAATCTTGTCCAAAAATCCCCAAGGAATCGAGTATCTCGATCTGAGATAATGGATGTGGATAACCCAAAGTGAACCCAAACATACTGAAATAAGAGATTAGTATTCTGCTCAACAGTGATCTGCTTTTTACATGGAATTAAGATACACACCTTGTTGAACCTATCCACTACAACATACAAATAGTCATGACCCCTTTTCGACATTGGTAAATCCCCTACAAAATCGATGGAGATAATTTCCCATGGATGGGATGGAATAGGAAGTGGCGAGTATAGACCCAATTTTCTATTAGTGGGATTACAAGTAGAACACATCACACACCCCTTTACATATTTAGTTACAATTGCTTTCATCTGAGGCTAGTAAAAAAACCTTTGCAGATGAGACATAGTTTTTCCTACCCCAAAATGCCCAGACACAAGAGAAGTGTGAGCTTCTCGTATTACATGGACTC
>SNQJ01S0025072.1:82925-103691 GCA_010110895.2 Picea sitchensis
TAAATTTGAATGGACATTTGAGTGTGAAGAGAAATTTAATTTGTTGAAATAATTACTTACTAGTGCACCTATTTTAAAGATTGTTGACCCAAATGAAAGTTTTGTGGTATGTACAGATTCATGCAATGAAGGACTTGGGGGAGTCCTTAAAAAAAATGTACATGTCATTGGTTACGAGTCCAAAAATATTAAAGAAAATGAGAGGAAATATTCCACACATGACTTGGAACTTGCTGCCATTGTTCACGCATTGAAGATGTGGAGGCATTATCTCATGGGGAAGAGATTTGAATTAAGAACAGACCATACTAGTCTGAAATATCTTTTTGAACAACCAACTTTGAATGCTAGGAAAATGAGATGGCTAGAATTCTTAAGTGAATACTATTTTTACATCAAACATATCAAAGGAAATTAAAATAAAGTTGTCGATGCACTTAGTAGAAGAGTACATCTCATGCATGCTACAACCATTAGTATGCATCAATCAAATTTAAAGAGAAGAATTTTAGATGTTGTTGTTATAGGTCAACATTACCTACATGTTAAATAAATCTTACATCAAGAAAATGTACAACAAAAAATTAAAGAATATCAGTTGAAGGAATATGGATTACTTATGAAAAAAAATAGAATTTATGTTCCTAGTTCTGGAGAACTTAGGAATTTTGTATTAAAATAAATGCATAATGTTCCATATGCTGAACATATCGGTTACTAGAATACAATTGCAGCATTAACAAGTCGATTATTTTGGCCAGGAATGAAGAAATATGTTCCTAATTACATTTCCATATGTATGGAATGTTAGAGAGTGAAGGTTGAGCATAGGCACCCAACAGGGTTGATCCAGGATCTTTTCATTAATGTGAATTATTAAAGAATTGTGTTAAATGAACATAAAATGAAGTGAAACATAAATAAGGAATAAATCAATAATGAAGAGACATAAGCATAAAATCTGAACACAGAAAATTGATAACAAAGTTCATCCCTAGTGGAATACATCTCTGGGTCCTGCTCTCAAATGGGTAGGATTTTATATTAACTCAACAAAATAATTTGGCGAAATACATACATATACCTCATTCTACAGTTAAGCTACATAAGCTTTTCTCATATCAAAAAACAGACATCACCATTGAATTCGTGGCATCAAATTACCCAAAAATTATTGTCTCCACGCCTCAATATGAGTCTGGCACTTTCATCCCCTTGAGAAATCCTATCTCAGTTTTTGTGCCTGCAACCTGCATTAATTATAGTACTTCTACATTAAAATTTGTACCTAGTACAGTTTGGTGCACGCCTTCCTCCCCCCATGCAATGGAAAAGGTTAGTTCTTAAACTAAATGGCTGAGCGGATTAACCAACAAAGTTGTTTGGCTCATTGGTTGGTGGATATGTATGAAGGAAGAATTGTAGGGGGGGGTCCTTAGGTCAATCCTATGATCCTCCTCCCTATGGCATATTGTTTATTCCATATAACTTTCACATGTGAATATAACACAACCTCTGTTAAGGTTAGTGGTATGGTTGGCAGATTGTTTGTTGGTGGCCGAATGTGGTGGGATATACATAAATTTGGCAGACTAGGGGGTTGGCGCTAACCACCCCCTTTTTTATATTATTTTTTGATTTTCAGTTGCTAGCCCTCATTAGGCATTTGCCCGCTATCACGTGGCATCCCATGACTGGGCCACGTGGCAACATTTCATTGGCCCACGCCATCCACTTGCACAGTCACCCTGCCACATCATCCTGCCACGCCCCGTACGGTCTTCCACATGAATGTACAGACTTCCATGTGGCACTTCCTCATTGGTCCACATGTTGACCCGAAAATGCCTAAAATGAGTGACACGTGGTAGCCTCTGGTGTTGCCATGTCACCATGATGACATCATAATAACATCACCATGACATGTGTCTCCCTCTATGTGTTCCATGTATATTTTACGGACGCTAACGTCATCCATATTGATGTTGAAGTCAACAGTACAGATGTTGACTCATCCCTGCTGACTGGGCTAGGTTGACCAAAACTTTGACCATGAATATATTTTGACCCGTAACTCCGTTTGACGAAACATTTACACTGTTGGAAATCTTACGACGTGCTCTTCATGATGATTCTGATTTCACTGAGTTTTGAGAAATTTGAAGTTTTTCCCTTTATCTGTCTAGTGAGGCCATTCTGAGCTTCCTGAGTTGCTTCTGTGAGTTCTGAGTTATCCTTAGTCTTATCTAGATCCTTTTTGGATCATGCCTCCCCACTGAGAGCTTTTTGGACCACCAAAATCTTTCATCAATCAACAGATAAGTGAGGGAAAAGTTCCCTCACCTTGTCCTTCTCAATCCACTTTTCCTTGCTTGGATGTGTACCTTTTAATCCCACTCGAAGATAATCAACATCACCCCTATGTGAAGTCCTCGTCCTTCTGTCCAATATGATATCTTCCTTTAAATCGTCCAAGTAATCATGAGAAAAATCATCAACTAAAGGTATTGAAACCTCCTCACCCTGATCCATGATCATGGGAGGCTAAAAAAAGTTTCAAGTTCTCCACATTTACAATTGAGTATATCTGCATATATGGTGGAAGATATAGACGAAAATCATTGGTACCACTTTTCTCCAAAATAGTGAAGGGTTCATAACGGATGGGATTGAGTTTCTTTCCTTCACCCTTCAATATTTCCTTGCTGATGTGAAGCCATACCTAGTCTCCAACCTGGAACTGATGATAAACCCTGTATTTGTCATACTGAGATTTATATTGTTCTTTACTTTTCTCCAACTATTCCCTAACTGCTTGATGTACCTGCTGGATCCTCTAGATGAACTTGCAGGATCTGTCTTCATTGCTTTCTTCATTTGAATTAGCATCTCTCCCATACATCAAGTCCAAAGGGACCTTAGGAAAATACAAAAAACATGTCTCAAAATGAGAACACTGAGTGGAGGAATGTAAGGCTCAGTTGTAATCATGTTGTACATAGGGTATCTGTTCATCCTATAACTTGGGATGTTTGTTGTAGTAGCCTCGAAGCACTAGTACCATTGTTCGGTTAACAACCTTTGTCTATCCGTCGGTCTATGGATGGAAATCAATGCTCCTCTTCAACTTGGTGTCCATCATTCTCCACAATCTTGTCCAAAAATCCCCAAGGAATCGAGTATCTCGATCTGAGATAATGGATGTGGATAACCCAAAGTGAACCCAAACATACTGAAATAAGAGATTAGTATTCTGCTCAACAGTGATCTGCTTTTTACATGGAATTAAGATACACACCTTGTTGAACCTATCCACTACAACATACAAATAGTCATGACCCCTTTTCGACATTGGTAAATCCCCTACAAAATCGATGGAGATAATTTCCCATGGATGGGATGGAATAGGAAGTGGCGAGTATAGACCCAATTTTCTATTAGTGGGATTACAAGTAGAACACATCACACACCCCTTTACATATTTAGTTACAATTGCTTTCATCTGAGGCTAGTAAAAAAACCTTTGCAGATGAGACATAGTTTTTCCTACCCCAAAATGCCCAGACACAAGAGAAGTGTGAGCTTCTCGTATTACATGGACTCGTTCACTTGTAGGAATACATAGATTTCCAAGATGATAGAGTAGTTTTCCTTGTAGACAATAGTTCTCTACATGTGCACCATGGGTTAACTTCTCATATACTTCTTTAAAATCTTCATCAAAGGCATATTGTTCCACATAGATATCATGAGATAAAGAAGCATTATTCAAAATAATAGGAGCAACAATAGGAGGTCTAGAAAGCATATCATCTACCTTGTTACTCGTACCCTTTTTGTATTTGATTACCAAATTAAATTGTTGTATGAAACCCATCCATCTGTAATGTCGAGATTGTTGCAGTTTGGTTTGTGCTTGGAGATACTGTAAGGGTTGATGATCTGTATGTATGATTTTTTTCTTCCCTAACAAGTAGTGATTCCATTTCTTTACACTTTGAACTAATGCATACAACTCTTTATCATACGTAGGATAGTTAAAAACAACTTGGTTAAAAGTTTCAGAGTGGTAACAGATAGGCTTACAATATTGCATCAATATTTCACTCATGGCGTACCCGCTGGAATCTATCTCGATCTCTAAGGGATGTTGAATATTCGACAGTTCTAATATTGATGCGATACTGATCTTTTCCTTCAAAGTGTCAAAATTTTTTGTTGCTTTCCTCCCCACTGAAAAGTGTTCTTCACACTGGTTAAGGCATGCAAAGGAGCTGCTATAAAGGAGAAGTTTGAAATGAATCTCCTCCAATACTGAACTGCACCTAATAAGCTTTGTATTTTGGTTACACTTTTGGGCTCGGGCCAATTTACAATTACATCAATCTTGGAAGGATCAATTTTCAATTGTCCTCCTCCTACAATATGACCTAAGTACACAAGTGCAGTCTTACCAAATTCACATTTGGACAATTTTACATACCACCTTTCCCTTTGAAAAGTATCCAATACTTTCTTTATATGCCTTACATGTTCATCCCAAGACCCACTAAATATAAGAATGTCGTCTAAATATAAAATTACAAAGTTGTCTATAAATAGCATGAATACATCATTCATCACACACATGAAGGTTTTCAAAGCATTACAAATCCCAAACGGCTTAACTAACCACTCAAACAATCCATGTTTGGTTTTAAAGTTAGTTTTCCATGCATCTTGTTCTGCAACCCTGATTTGATGGAATCCTCTGCACAAATCCAACTTAGTGAAATAAATAACATTCTTTAATTGATCAAGTAAATCATCTATACGAGGAAGAGGGTAACGATTTTTCACCGTGATTTTATTTAAGGTTTGGTAATCGACACACATTCTCCATGTGCCATCTTTCTTTGGAACCATCATGATCAGAGAACCATAAGGAGATGAGTTGGGCCTAATGACCCCTTGATCCAATAATACTTGTACCTTTTTTTTATTATCTCTGTCATATCTACAATTGACATCTTGTACATGCCCACATTAGGAAGAGGAGAATCATGTTGAAGATGTATTTCATGTTGGATTTCCCTCTTAGGAGGTAATCCATCTGGTTCTTGGAAAATATCATCATACTTAGAAACAATATCAATTAATTCTTTCTTATGAGAAGTATCACATCCTTAGAAAGCGTCAGATGTTACGTCATCTTTCTCCCTTACGACCATGAGTACATATCTCTTATTAGTGTTTATGAGTCTCTTCATTTGTCTAACACTAACAAGTGTTGTTTTTACCCTCATGCTGTGGGATCTAACAATATATTCCACTCCCCCCTTAGTAAGGTGATATATTTTCTCATGACGAAAGAAGACTTCTTTTCTATCATAAAGATAAGGACTCCCTAACACTATTCCACATATATAAAGTGATACAACATCCAAATCCACTTCATCAATCAATTTTGAAGAAATAACAAATCTGACCCTACATTTCTCGGTGACATTAAGTTTTTCTTTATCACATACCCAACCAAGAGGATAAGGATTTGGACATGGTTTAGTTTCAAGACCCATCTTTTTGACAAGTTCTTTAGATATCAAGTTTACTTGGGAACCCAGATCAAACAATGTATATATCTTAGTGTGTTTAGATACAAATATTATATGAAATAATTCATTCCTCTTTCTTTCATCATTGTGAGATTTATTATTGGAATTTGAACTAGCATGAAGGGAATCTTTAACTTGTACTCCAAACGCTGTGATTTTTCCTTCATCTCCTGAATCAGAACCAAGATCTTGTTGTACTGTAGAAACAGTCTTCGTCTTCCCCTTTCCACCGAATTGTTTTTGTCTCTTCTCTAGATGTATTTTCCAACAATGTTCATCATCATGACCACTTTTCTTGCAATTAGTGCAAGATGGTTTTCCTTCTTCTCTCTTTACAATGGAAGTATTTGTGTCCTTCCTTTTAAAATTCTTAAACTTCTTATGTGGGAGATTGGAAGGTTTCTTTGTGGGATCTTATTGAACATGCTTTCCCCTGTTCTCAAGGTGAGTGGCTTGCACACAAACTTCATCAAGACTGGTGGGGTTAAACAATAGAAAATTTTGACGAATATAACTTTGAAGTGCACCAATATACTTCATTAAAGTTTCATAAGAATCCAAAGGAATGTTTAATGCAATAGCTTTCTTCCTAAATTATTCCGTGAAACTTTGTACAATTTGACCTTTACTTTGTCTTAAAGTTTTCCATTCCATAATTTCTTTATGTAAATAACCCAATGGATAAAATTGATTCCTTATCACTGATTTAAATCCCAACCATGAGGAAAGAATATTACCACATTTACTTTTGTCCTGAAGTTTGGTCTCCCACCATACGAGAGCGGTGCCTTCCAACCGAAGAGAAGCCAATTGCACTTTAACTTCCTCTTCATCAAATTGTTGGACACAACAATATACTTCAACCTGTCGGATAAAATTATCTAGATTTCCAGGATTAGCATCTCCATTAAACATAGGTAAAGAAAATTTTACATCAATATTTAATAATGGTTTCTTAAAATAAGATTTATGGATAGAATGATGAGAATGATTAGAGGAAGAAGAGCTAGAGTTTGATGGTAAAGATGGAGGCTCATGAGGGTCTCCTCCAACCCCTTGATTCATTGAAGCATTACCATCATCATGTGCTTCCTTTTTCTTCCCTTTATTCTTAATCCTCTTCTCGTAGTCTCCATACATTCACTCGACCATTTGTGACATGCGATAACAGATCATATGGAATTTTTTCTCCTGTTCATCGCGCTTGTCCTCTTTTGCCATTTTCTTCCTTCAGGATGCACAACCAACTTCGGGATTGAAAGTCTTAAGATTTCCTTCACCCTGCTTATGCTTGGTAATAGTAAGCATTCACACTCAACAATTCAAGTCAAATATGACTGTTCTAATACCAACATGATCCATGATATTTTCATCGAGGTGACTTGTTAAAGAATTGTGTTAAATGAGCATAAAATGAAGTGCACCATAAAGAAGGAATAACTCAATAATGAAGAGACAAAAAAATCAAATCTGAACAAAAAAAACTTGATAACGGAGTTCATCCCTAGTGGACTATGTCTCCAGATCCTGCTCTCAAATGGGTAGGCTTTTATATTAACTCAACAAAACAATTTGGTGAAATACATAAGTATACCTCATTTTGGAGTTAAGCTGCAAAATCTTTGCTCAGATCAGAAAACAAATAGCACCACTGAATTCTTGACATCAAATTACCCAAAAATGATTATCTCCACGCCTTGATCTGAGTTTGGCACTTTCAACCCCTTGAGAAATCCTGTCTCCGTTTTTGTGCCTACAACCTACATTAATGACAGTACTTCTACATTGAAATCCATGTCCAGTACAGACTGGTGTGTGCCTTCCTCCATCCGTGCACTGGAAAAGGTCAGTTCTTAAACTAAATGTTCGGGTGGATTAACCAACAAGTTCGTTTGGCCCATTGGATGGTGGATATGTATGAATGACGAATTGTAGGGGGAGGTCCCAGGGTCAAGCCCGCGGGCCTCCTCTCTTTGAAATATTGTTTTAACCATAGAACTTTCACGTGTGAATATAACACAACCACCATTAAGTTTAGTGGTATGGTTGGTGGACTGTTTATTGGTGGTCGGATGTGGCAGGATATACATAAATTTGGCAGACTGGGGGGTTGGCGCCAACCACCCCCTTTTTTATATTTTATTTTTATTTTCGGTTGCTGGCCCTCATTGGGCATTTTCTCACTGCCACATGGCAGCCCATGACTAGGCCATGCGGTATACTTTCATTGTTCCACTCCATCCACTTTCATAGTCACCTTTCCACGTCCCATACGGTCTACCACATGGTTGTACGGACTGCCACATGGCACTTCCTCATTGGCCCACATGTTGACCCAAAAATGTTGAAAATGAGTGACATGTGGTAGCCTCTGGTGCTTCCACATCACCATGCTGATGTTAGCATGAAACATGTCTCCCTCTGTGTGTCCCACATATATTTTACAGATGTTAATGTCATCCATACTGATGCTGATGTTAGAAGTACAGATGCTGACTCATCCCTGCTGACTGGGATAGGTTGACCAAAACTTTGACCGTGAATATATTTTGATCCGTAACTCCGTTTGACGAGTCATTTAGGTTGTTAGAAATCTTGCGATACGTTCTTCGTAATGATGACAATTTCATTGAGTTTTGAGAAATTTTATTTTTTTCCCTTTATATGTCTGTTGAGGCCATTTTGAGCTTCCTGAGCTGCTTCTATGAGTTATGAATTATCGGTAGTCTTCTCTAGATCCTTTTTGGATTAGGGGTTGCTACAACCATTACCAATTGTAGAGAAGAAATGGGAAGTGGTAACCATTGATTTTATAATTAAATTTCCTAGGACAACAAGACAACATGATTCAATCATGGTAGTGGTTGATAAATTGACAAAGGATGCTCATTTTGTTCCTGTAAAAATGACTCGTACAACAACTAATATTGCATAAATTTACATGAGGGATATTGCTAGGTTGGATGGGATACCTAAGGAAATTTTTTCAAACAAAGATACAAAGTTTACTTCGAATTTCTAGAGGGTATTGTGTAAAGGATTTGGTACATGAACTTTAGCATAGCATACCATACACAGTCATATGGGCAGACAAAAAGAGTCAACCGAGTAATTGAAGATATGTTGAAGATGTATGTGATGGATAAGCCATCTAAGTAGGAGGATTACTTTCACTTGGTTGAGTTTTCCTATAGCAATGGGTATCAAGCTTCATTGAAAATGAGCCCATTTGAAGATTTCTATGGTAGGAAATGCAATACTCCAATGAGTTAGGACAACCCAACAGATAGAGTGGTAATTGGACCAGAATTGCTCAAGGATATGGAAGACCACATGGTTAGAATTGAGCAGAATTAAAAGGCATCTCAAGATAGATAGAAAATTTATGCAGATAAGAACAAGACAACTAGAGAAGTTAAAGTGAGGAGCATGTGATTTTAAAAGTGAAGACCAAGAAAAGATCTTTGAAGTTGGGTATTTGTACAAATCTAGCAGCTAGATTCTATGGTCCATTTGAGATATTGGAAAAAATAGGGCCAGTTGCATACATGCTTGCATTTCCTGCTTCCATGAATGTGCATAATGTATTTCATTTTTATTTTCTAAAAAAATATGTACATGATCCTAACCATGTTAATGATTGGCATCTAATTCAGGTAGAGACAGAGGGAGAATTTCAGGTTCAACCAATGTGAATATTGGACATAAAAGTCAAAATCCTCCGGAATCGTGTTATAGAACTCGTAAAAATCCAGTGGACCTATTACGGTCCTGAAGATGCCATGTGGGCAGAGTACCCACAAATTTTTGAATAAATTTTGAAATTTTTATTTCTGTTTTGTATATGCACTAAGGACAATGCCAAAATAAAGGAGAGGGGACTGTAATACCTTGGTTTTCAGCCCCATATTAAATAATGTATTTTGTGAATTTATGAAAGGACAGAGTGACCAAACAATTAAAAGAGGCCAGCGTGCCTAGGAAATGTAATGTTTTGATAATTATTATTAATAAATAAATCATTGGTTGCTAGATGGACAAGGAAAAGAGTTATAGGGGGATATGATTCTACAGGAAAGAGGGATTGAGGGGATACGTGTTTATTTTGTATTTTTATTTACCCATTTTTGTTTAATGGAGAATATCAATTACAAGAGCTTCTTGGGGGGAAGACCATGTGGTTCTTTAATTCCAAGAAAATATATAAACCCATTTTTGGTCTGTTTGGGGGCTGGTTCACTCACTCACTCACTCATTGTTCATTTTTCATTGTTCACACCATTCATTATGTTCTCTCTCCACTCATTCTTTCAAAAACTCTTCATTCCTCATTTATTTTGATCTTGGATTGGGAAAGAAAAACGAATGGTGGAGAGGAGCCATGGTTTGGTTGGTAGTAATGAATGTTGGTGTATTCCAACCATGAATTAATTCCTACATGTTTGAGATGCATTGTAATGTGTTAAGTTTTTTCCACATATGCGAATCTTGAGAGTCCCATCATGGATATTCTTGACTAGATGCACTAGATCCCTAGAAGGAGGTGGACAACCTGAGGGACTATGTGGAAGATAAGGTGGTCCATTCTCTTGGGTTTTGTAGAATGGGTAGAAGAGAGTTGGAGTACTTTTGTTGCTGTGTGTGTTGAGAATCTTGTGAGAGCTTGATTGCTGACTAGTTTGGGAAGCCGAGTGACACTATGGAACCGTCCTTGTGAATTCATAGCCCTGGCTTGGGGGTGAAATTGTTTTTGAGACTTGGAACAACAATGTCTACGGTTGGGTTCAACGTCCTTAGTCTGCAACCAGTTGGTGATTCATTTCATTAAAGATAAGTTCTCTCTATCGTGTGTTTCTTTGATTATACATTTATTTCCACTGTGTATTGATTAATAGCTCTGAGATGTGCATTTTGATGTACTTGATTGCTGGTTATTTCTATGCATGGCATGTATAAAAATTCTTTGTATTGTAACATGAATCTTGATCTCCACATGTGAATATTTCATGCCTCTTAATTAATTAAAAATTTATCAGAATTCAAAATTAGTTCATAAACGAGTTTTGAGGTAGCGTAGCCTGGCCTGGGGGTGGTTGGGTATGTTACATCATAACTGGAAAGTCGAATTTCATGTCCGTATTGATGCCTCTAAATTTGCAATCGGTTCCATTCTTATGCAACTAGGGGAAGGAAACTTGGACCATCCTATATACTTTTCCAGTTGTAAACTTTTACAAGTAGAATGCAACTACACCACAACCGTAAGGGGAGGTTTGGCTATGGTGCAATATTTACAAAAGTTTAGGCATTATTTACTTGAAATTCATTTTAAGTTTTTTAGTGACCATTCTTCTTTGAATTATTTGGCAAACAAATATGTGTTAGAAGGTCACATTTCTAGGTGGTTTCTATTGTTTTAGGAGTTCTCTTTTGAGGTCCTTATTAAGTCGGGAAAGTTAAATGTCAGGCCAGATCACTTGTCTCACCTAGAATTCAGAGAAAGTGTGTGGACCTATAGATGACCAACTCCTATATGTGGATATGTTTCGTATTGAGGCCATTCCTAATTATTTTTCAGACATTTCCCTATATTTGACTACTAGTACTATGCCAGTAGAATATTCGGCAACACAAAATAGGCACCTTGTGGTTCGACAAGCATATTATCAACTAATTGCAAGCCAACTACAAATTGGTATGGATAATATCTTGCGACGATGTGTGCTTGACCATGAATGACCTGATATTATATGGGAATGTCACAATGGAGTTGTGAGAGGACACATTTGTGGACATGCAATTGCTAGAAAGATCTTACAGGAAGGACTATCGTGGCCTACAATATTTAAATATGATAAGAAATATGCTTGGGTATGTGATGTATGTCAAAGAGTGGGAAAACCATCTCGTCGTGATGAGTTACCTATGCATCCTGTTCACACACTACAATATTTTGAAAATGGGCTATTGATTTCATTGGTCCAATAAATCCTACAACTAAGCATTCCAAGGACATATACATAATTACCACAACTGACTATCTAACTCTCTAGGCTGAAGAAGAGGTTATTCAAGATTTTTATATTGCCACTGCAACATAGTTTATTTTTTAGAATTTTACTACCCAGTTTGGTTTTCCTCACAACTTGATTAGTGACTAAGGAGCCCACTTTATCAGTGAAACTATAGCAACCCTTACCAGAAATTTTTTGATTCAGCATCATAAGAGAAAGCCTTATCATTCGTAAGATAACGGAACAGTGGAAGCATTTAATAAAATCTTGGAGAGGGGGTTGACTAAGGTTTGTTGCACAAATCGGGATGATGTGGATGAGCGAGTTCTAGCTGTGTTTTGTGCATATTGGACTACCATGAAGCGATTATATAGGTACACCCCATTCCAATTGGTATATGTCCAAGAAACAATTGTGAAAGGTAAGTTTCTCATCCCAAGTCTCTTTATTGCAAAAGCTACCATGATGATCAAGGATGAATCCATTGCTATGCAGGTGGAGAAATTGTTGGAACTTGAGGAGGCTAGGTTCCTAGAAGTTTTTCATTAGAATATGGAGAAAGCCTGGAAAAGGCTTGGCATGACCGACATATAAAGAATAATTCATTTGTGCAAGGTGATTTCATTCTCTTATATGATAGCAAGTATCAAAAACATCCGAGCAAGCTCCAAATGCACTGGCTTGGTCCTTTTATAGTTGTGGGAATTCGTGAATCTGGAGCTGTAAAATTAACACAACTCAATGGAGTTCTTTGATTTGGTTGAGTGAATAGAGAACATCTGAATCCCCATTTGTCTGATGCATAATTGCAGTTTCATTATATTCATGTTTTCAGGAGTGGGTTAGTAAGTAGGATTTCCATTTTTTTATATGTTTTACTTTATGTCATTACATGGTGATGTGTTCTGTGTTTATGTGTCTTCGAGCTTTGTTGTCTTTTCCAATTCATCCATCCTAGATATTCACTTTATGGTCAGGGAAGTCGTAGTCATATCCTCTCATACTTAATGCTACTGAAATTCAAATCTTGTGCTCTCATGTCATCACGTGGGTCGTTAAAAGCCATTAGTACCTTTTTATCCATTATTATGCCTTTTTTTGTCACCGTCACTTAAAGTTTAACAATTTTCCACCTTTTTCCAGTTAACTAATTGCTTGTTCATTACTTTTCCAAGTTGATCAACTATCCCATTACCAACTTTCCAGTTATGCATTTAGTTACCCAAATCACATCATGGGTTTTGCCACGTTCGATATATTGAGTCAACGTTAATACAATAATGTCACCCTGTAGTATTCAATGCATGGTCGTCTTGGAATCTTCTACATATTTCTTATAAACACATCTTTGGTTGATAGGTTCATCTATTGTTTTACTCTTGTGCTTTTTGTAGACTCAGTCCTGGAGCCTCTTGAGCACTTTGTTGTTGGGCCTCAGAAATTTCCTATTTTCATCCACCTTTCCCTTCATTATTCCTTACATTTCATCGTCCCATTAACCTTCCATCATACCATTTTCATAAATATATGTGGGTTTCTCATTATTTTCCATTGTATTCATTTCAGTATTATAAGTGAATTTATGATTAAATATTAGAAAAATGACATATTTTCATTATATATGAAGGTTGGATGAGCTTGATGAAGTGTGCAAGCATATGTGAAGATTTCAACAAATTCAAATATTACCACCTATTCTCAAATTCGAATTTCATCTTCAAGCTTTGAACATTTGAAGAATATTTGGGACAATCATTCAAGCATATTCAAAGGAGAAGATCATGGAGATTTTGATAGGATATCTTATCCAAGATATGAGTGGAGGCTTTGAAGAAATAAGTTGAGAGAATAGTGGATCTGTAATTATGACACTCTTCAAGACTTTCATGTATATAAGAGAGTGCTCTCTCTTCATGATGTAATTCATAATTTGGGGGGAGTTAGATAATCATATCATTCATAATTGGGGAGTTGGAGTTAGAGTGAGGATATCATGTTATTCATAATTGGAGGAATGTAATTCATAATTTGGTCTTGTAATTAGGAGGAGGGGATTCTTATCTTTGTTATTGTTTCATGCTTTGTCATTTGAATCTTTTAATATAATCTGAGATTGATATATTGTGTGAGCTCACATATGTCATTTGATGTTCAACTCTTCACATGTTGTATTGTTTTTCCCTTATGCCATTTCGATGCTTTCCTAGATTAATTTCATTTCAACAATTTAGATTATATTACTTCTACTTCAGTCCTACATATATAGTGTGTGTGCTTCGTAAGCCTACGAACCTTGGATTGAAAAATTAAATAGTTGGGAAAGTACTACAACGAAATTAAATGACAATATTTCTGCCTAACATTTTGGCGTCGTTGCCGGGGAAGCACGATGGATTGATGTTTAGTTTGATTTCCTGCAAGTGTGTCTGCATGTGTTGGTAAGGGGTCATAGAAGCTACTTGAGTGGAGATTCCTCATGTTCTCCCTACCATCTCTAGAGAGTGAATTTCAATTTATGCAAATTTCATTTTTCGCAAGTGTGAATTTCAATTGTAGCAAGTGTGTTTTTGGCAACTATGGAGAGTATGTGTTTCAACAAGTATGATTTTCAGTTTTATTTTTTTTAATTTTTGATTTGGGTGCTGTGAGAACCCCCTTTTCAATATGTTTTAACAATGAGTGTCATCTTGGAACTACTCACTCAGATCCTCATGAAATTCGGGATCTCCTCTTCTCAGGAAGAGGAGATCTTGACAACAATTAAAGATTCAAACACTCCTCCAGAAACAATCAAAGATTCAACATCTGAAGACTCCTACGCATTAGATGACGAACAAACATTCGAGTGGGAGATTGAGGAAGATGAAGAGGAGTTATAGAAATATTTGAGCGAGGAAAAATGCACCTATGAAATCTATATCGAGCAATGGTTCCAGGCAAGCACTCGATTAGTTAAATTTCATTTTTATTTAGTTAGTTTGCCGTTACAGCAACAAATTTCATTTTCTCATGTAAATTTCTATCTTTCATTTGAAAAATTGCACATGAATATATTTTTGTTACTGTTGCATTCTTGGTTCCATTGGAAGTTTGACTACACATAACTAATCTTTAAGTTTCATAGAGTAGGCTAACGAATAAAACAACGTTTTTGCTCTATTTTTTTTAGAATAAGTATGCTCTCCTCCACGCTTCGAGCAATCGCGAGGATCATAAAATAGGGATGATTTGGATTTCAGGAATGAATGTTCTTGCAAACATACTTAACAGTAAACACAATAAAACCAAATTTTTTCTATGTTGAAACAACACAATTTTTACATGCTGTTACAGCATGCTGATACAACGATTTTTTTTTTTTTACAGGCTATTACAGCATGCTGATACAGTGAAAATTTTACATGTTGTTACAACATGCTAGTAAAACAACATTTTACATGTTGTAGAAGTGATTGAATAAATTTGCAGATCTGCAAACAATAAAACAACAGTGGCATTAGGATAAAATAAAACAAAACAAAAAAATATATAATAATAAATGGTCTGCAAATTCATGAGTTTTTCTCCACTAAACTATCGCGGCACGCTGAAAAAATGGTTGAAACTATGAATCTTCTCATTTTTAACTTCCGATCTAGGTTCATCCCTGGGTTTCAGTAGCAACAATATCATATCTCGCCCTCATTGTTAGTTGTATATTTTGACATTGAATACAGTCGGCAACATTAAATCCTTACACGCTGCAACCTGTAAAAGTTAAAAATGTGGAAGAATCAAGTAAAATTTCGAATCTCGGTCGTAGTCTTTGCAAATTCTGGTTATTGTGAATCCCTACCATTTTTCTCGTATTTTCTGAGTCTAGTGGGAATAAAATCTTAAAAAAATAATAATAATTCAACGCTTATATGGAAAGATCAGTCATTAAAAACTACGGAAAGGTAGCTTCTATTCTCATAATTAAGAGGAAGATTTTATGTAAAAATATTCACATGATAAGGGCGATCTCAAATCAAATAATAACCATATCAAATCAGAAATTTGTTTTATGGTATCGATCCATTCAAAGATTTGTTGATTGTTGCAAGATAGTTATGGACTCTTGGGAGATCAACATCATGGTTTTGACCTTGTCTCCTAGATATTTTCGTATGTGGTTTGTGGAATGTGATCCCAAGTTTTCTCCCATTTACACTATCCTTCTATCCCACTTCTTCGATCTTGATTTGAACACCACCCTTTACTCTTTCCTCATAATCAAATAGTTGATGTAGACTGTCATATATGAGAAACCAGAACCAATCGTTGACTAAAAGACTCCATGAATATTTGACTCTTTCCAGTGCTCTCGGTACTCAAAGAAACTATCTCTCTTTTGATATCATCATACCCGATCTGTTATCATTTATCCTGGGGACTATTCTGACAATCCAGCCATGTTTTCCAGATCACTTGACCCTATTACAATCATTGAATATTTTCTTTAGGTATTCATATCATTTTTCATACTCACGGTAGTTTGTGGAGATTTGCACTGACTTGGAGAAGGAGGTGGTTAGGTATGGGTGTACTCATCACTTTAAATAACACTTTAGAGATATCCATGCCTGAAGAATCAGATCAATCTACTTCATTGATTGTTTTTAATAACGGCATACACTTGGATCCTGTTAGCGATAAAAAATGCACTGGTATTTTTGGAGTATCTCCTCAAGTTTTATTCAATATCCCATTTCTAAATATGTTTGGCCAGTGTTTTGTCTCCAAAAATCTAGAGACCAAGCTCCCATTGATTATGTTTACTTGAGAGTCCTTTCATCCTATCTTCAATGCCTGTATTCCAAAACATGGTTAGTATTGTTTAGACACCTTAGTCTTTACCTTTTTAGGTGTCTAATTACAAATTTTTGCTAAATAAATGAGTTGTGCTTAAGTATCAAACTCTTATTCTAATCCCAAGTTCACACTACTTATCTAGTGCATAAGACAAAGTCCATAAGTCAAGATCAAGTCATACACGCAGGCTCAAGCTAAGCCACAAGTATTTTAAGCTGATCCTAAGTTTGTCAAGCATATTACACATGCCAAAGCTAAATTCCAGTCTACTTGTCAAAGAAATAAATCGATCCTCAAAAGGTATTTTCAAAAAATCAAGAAAAAGATTTTCAACAGCTAACATCTATTTTGCAGTTGAAGTTAGCTGGTGAAAGCCTCAAGTTTCAACGGGTAAAGTGTACTCCCAGCAGCAAGTGAGCCGGTGAAAGTGTTAACATGAGTTTTTCTCCAACGAATTTAGAAATCCAAAAAGGGTATGCTATACACACGTCATACGGTCATAATGGAAAGTTAATGGAAGCAAATGAGTGGTTACACCTATTCACCGTGTTCTAGCAGGATATCATGATAGATTGTGATCACGTATTTTGTGTGGAAATCAAAGAAGGGTTCGAAGATGTGATGAACTCTTAATCATCATTGCAACCAAAGGATAAAGTACCAGATATCTGTTGACATCAAATCAAATCATCATTTCTTATTTTAAACTCACGGTGTTCAAAAATTCTATTATGGGGTTTCATATTTCAATTGATAACACAAGGTCATTTTCACCAGCGCCAACCCTTTTCTTATTAAGAAATATTACTATGTCAACCGTGTACAAATTAACTGGTGATTAAGTTGTATATGGCAAGGAAGCAAGGAGGACTACTTCTGAGGAAAAAATTAGACAACTTATCTTTTCTGCATTCTCATCTAGAGGTTCAAAAGCGTTTCTCAGATGCAGGATGTATGACCTATGTAGAAAATTTGCAGGAGGGCTATCACCAGGCGATAGCAGAGACTTTTGCAAAGTCATACGATGGGAAGAAAGCTATAGTGGGTTCTCTAGAACTGATAGTTGATGAAGCTGCCATCACTTCAACAACTGGCTTACCGAGAAAAGGTCAAATTTGTTTTAAAACAACAGTAACCAAGAATTTGTATTTTAGATCATATCTCAAAACAGAGTTCCGAAGTATAACCTGGAAGAAAAGTATCCCTATTTCTTACCTTGAAGAGGAATGGAAAGTTTTGTTCAAAGGCATTCAGCTATATGTAACCTCAGAGGGCAGGTATGACAAGTTGATGTTATATCACTTTAGACTCCTAGATCACTTCACAGGGAAGGTCTTTCTAAATTTGCATTTCTTTCATCATAGAAGCCTAACAAAGGTGTGTAATAGGATCAGAGCCAAACCATTCAGCATCAAGAATTCCCTTTGTCATTATGGCCTGATTAAAATGATCATCTTGGAAGAATTAAGACAGAGAAAAAGAACTTGGCAACACTTTTTTTTTGGTGAAGGTTTTGAGACCCAAACTCAACCTATAAATGAAAAGAAGAAAGCAGGCAAGAAGAAGCCAACTCCTCAGAATAGCTCAAAGAGAAGGAGAGCTCTCCCAAAGTCACCAGAAGAGAAAAATTCTAGCATAAAGCCCAAGAAAGTTAAAAAGAAACTAGATTTCGAAACAAACCCTTAGCAATCCACAGTAAAGAAGATAAATGTTCTAAATTTTCCATACGTAGATTCAGACATAGAACCAAAAAACGATGATGAAATTCCAGCCATCAAAAGTCCAGAGCACTCCATGGAACCTACATAGGATTTTGAAATTTTTACTTCCAAAGATGAAGGTGAAACCTCAAGAAATAAGAAATCAAAGAAATCACAAAAGATTAAGGAGTTGAAGGAGATAATAGCACAGTAGGAGATTCTAGAAAGGGTGATAAAGGCAAGATATAAAGATTTATCAAAGAATTTTGCAAAGACCAATGCATCTTTTGAGAAGCTGGCACGTGAAAGTATAAAGGATAAGAAGAAGAAGAAAAAGATCACAAAGGATTACAATAGCTTATGGTTGTTAGCTAAGCGCCTAAAGCGGAAAATCAAAAAGTTGAAGGAAAGAACTACAACACATCCAGATTTACAGGTGCTAGCACAAGTTGCTGTAAATTTGCAGGGAGATTAATCAAATAAATAATGATTTTTTTTAATTTTGAACATGAAAGGATTTCCTTTTGATTAAAACATAGTTTTTACCAGCACAAAAGGTGCAATTATAACCAATTAGTTGTTGAAAAGAAGAGCTTTCATCAGCTAATTAGAAAATCCTTTCATCGAGTGATTTAAAGATAAGATGGCATCAAAGAATTAATCACCAAATTATGAAATATTTGGTTTCAAGGTTTTATGGAGATATAGGAGGTAGAAGCTCGTATGGTTATCTAAGACTTTACACACAGCTGTTGAAAGCTTTCAGTTTTGAAGACATGTGTCATCACATCAGATACACATCAGAGACACATCATAGGCACATCAATGATAAAGAGTGTATGTAAAAGAACTTTGAAGACAGTTCGATTCATAGGAACTAGATATTTAGTTATCCTATTGTATTTAGTTTTGTTTTCTGTTTTCTATATTTAGAAATCTAGATCCAGTTTTCCAGGATCTGAGACTTATTGTAAAGGCTATAAATGCCTATCTTTTTCACATACCAGGGGTTCGATTTTGGATACAGAAGATACTATATTGTAAACAGACTTTTCCATATGATAATACAAATAACATTTTTCTCTCTCTATTGATGTCAGATTCTCATCTTTCCTTCTATACTCTTATTCAAGTTGTTTTAGCTACAAAATGATTTTCATCTCATTGGTTAGCTCATAACTTGATTAATAGTTGTTTTTCATTGTTTATTAAACCCTGCATTTGGATTTGGTTTATAAGCATTGTTTTCTCACCCACTTAAAAACTATCATCTGATTATTGATCCTTGAGAGAACTGGTTCATTTGGTTCTCATTTTGACTGTCTAAATACCATACTGTAATTGAGTTATCCCATTGATACACACTTACAAAAATACAAAAACAAGTTTACCTTAAGTTACCAAGCATCTTCGTCTTACAACCTCAAAGAGTTTCTTGGAGTGATAACAAATTGGCGTCGTTGCCGGGGAAAGGCGATTGAAGCTCAACTTCCTTGGGAGACAAAAAGATCCAGCTTTGATGATAGACAAAGTTTGGACATATTTTTGGTTGTAATCATCTATCTGGCGATTCCATGAAGGAAGGATTCAGTGACGACTCCACAATATTCAAATTTCAAAGGTGTTTGCAGCTATTTTGGCTCGGAGGTTTGCACCTCTTGACTTCTCAATAGTTCCTGGTTTCCCACATCCAGTTTCTTCTATAGATATTTGAGGATATCATCTTCAATATTTGCAGAAAAGAAAGAAGACAATCCTTCAGATCATCTTATCAGATTTCATCAATGCATGATTCAGTTAAATATTCATGATGAAGATGTGCTTATGAAGATGTTTATGTATTTGTTGGAAGGTGATGCTCAAGAATGGTATAAATCTTTACTTTTTTCTAGTATATATTCTTTAAAAAAAATTCATACAACATTTCATCATCGATGTGAAAGGTTTTTCTCTCAGGAATTTCTTCTTGAACATTGTTGTGAAGAATTTATGTTATATGATAAAGATGAAAGTTTTTCTGCTTCATCATCTTATCATTATTGTACATCTGAAAAGTTAATTATTCCAATTACAAACCATACAGATCAACTGTCTATTAGTCGAATAGAACTTACAACCAATGTAGGCAGCCATCAAGTTTCAGATTTACAGATCAAGGGAAATCACAGCAGATATGGGGACAAAGATGATGATCAGATTTTTAAGTTAGTGTGTGACAGTTCTAGATCTGCAACAAAGGCTGAGTTACCTACACTCAAAACTGAGATAAGTGAGAGCAGCCAACAACTCCATCAGCGCCAACAACATTTCAGTTCTCAGTTGAAACAACAAGAGTACCATTTTTCTCCTTATAAACATGTTGTTTCAAATTATGGTGAAGAACAAAGTGATATTTTTCAAAATCCTATTTCTATTAGCTCTATGCATAAATCTTCATCTCTTCCATTAGGATTTGATAATGATTTTCCTATATTCGACCAATACAGTGATAAGTGTTGTTCCAGAGTTTGTGTTTTAAGGCTATAAAACACACCGTCTAGGCATCCAAAAAGATAATACTTATTAAACAATGAAACAAGGGAGACTAGATCAGAGACGGTTTCTCAACTGTCTCTGTCTTTCTTC
>SNQJ01S0025073.1:17222-43114 GCA_010110895.2 Picea sitchensis
TAGTATCCAAGAACCTATAGCTTAACCAATAATCTGTAACAGGAAGATTACTAATATTTGCTCTGCAGCCCAACAACTCTTCCAATTTCTACAAACTGGAGTCAAAGATACACAGAAGAAACTTCCAAGTTCCAGGTAAGGGTTCCATATGCTATATCAGGTAACCCAACCCAACCTTAGTTTTGTGGTATTTACCCATTTCTTGTAGTTTTATTGAAGTTTTGTTGTATTTACACATTTCTTATAATTTTATTGAATTTGAATTTGCAGATGAGATCTGCATTGACCCCAAATCATGCAACAAGTTAGGGGATGGCGATAGTGGTTACATACCTCACACAGAACAACTAAACATATTTTGTTGTAACCCACAACACATTCTCAATCCCGACACTTGTAGGTAAGGGCTCCAAACTTCTTAAGGAAATGATTATAGATATCCAATATGAAAGGTAAACATAGCATTTTAATCTATTTTGTTCCTTACACATAAACACCAACTAGGGGATTAACATATAATTAATATCTCTAAACATATATTTTTTTTCCTCAAAAAAATCACCGGCAGTCCACCCGAAGGGACGCTACCGGCGCTACCGACTGACCACAATGTAAACACTCCTAACCTCAGTGGACCCATAGAGATGAACAGATGACCTCATGACAGAGGGCCAAAGTCTTCGGAGTGGGGGATCCAACCAATTGGACTATCCAATGGGGCTATCTCTAAACATATATATCCGAACCTGGTTGCGTAATGTGGATAGGGTAACTTTCCTGTAGAAGGGCCGTAATTTGTTGGTGAAGGTGGATGAAAGTAACCCGTGTCCTTACTATATATCTCTGCAATTCTTATATAAGCCACGTTTTGCTGCAGAAACACTATACCCACAACTCATCAAGGGACGTGGGAGTAGAAGCAAGAGAGTCAAGTTAACTTTGAAGCCTGGAGGTTCGACGTAGAAATACTCTACAATCCTAGAAAATGGTGTCTTAGGATGTGTGATTCTTTGACATAGAAAAGACTGTCATCTCATCTCTTCCCTTTTATAGAGCCTAGTTCAGGTAAGACAAACTAATCGTTGTTCTTGCTATCCCCTCTATTTTTGTTTTTGCGACCATAACCTGAATATTTGTCAATTTGATCATCTATTAAATTGGAATATTTAGCATTATGCATGGAGGTGGTAGAGCAATGTGGTCGTGAGCACCTAGATGGTGTGTCATGTGCAACTACAAAATATTTATTAGGTTTCAAGGCCGTGTGGTGGTGAGCACGGAACTGGCGAGCAAAACGGTGTGGCCGTGAACACCTAGATGGCGTGTCACATGCAAGTTCAAAATATTAATTAGATTAAGGGTCATGTGGCGGTGAGCATAGAATTGGCGGGGAAAGCAATGTGGTCATGAGCACCTAGATGGTGTGTAATGTACAATTGCAAAATATTTATTAGATTTGAAGGCCATGTGGCGGTGAGCACATAACTGACATGTCACCTATAAGTGTAGAATATTTAAGGGTTGTCAGAACCAACTGCAAAATATTTAATTCTAGTCAATTGAACCTCCAAATTGGCCACTATGAGTTTTTATTTTTATTTTTAAAACATTTATTAACTCCGACAATGGAAGAAAAAAGAAAGGATACACAAGGGATTTAGGTCATGTCACATAAAATTGAGCCAATGAAAAATTGGGGATTTAGGTCATGTCACATAAAATTGAGCCAATGAAAAATTAGGTTCTTGAAATTTGATAAATAAAATAACTAATTTATCATACCACATTTCAGTAAACTATTAATGCTGAATCTAAATATACAAGAGATTAATATACTAAGCTTAATGTGGTCCTCCAACTTATATCATAATACCCGAAATAGTTAATCCCTGGAATACTAGGGACCATAAATATATATTCCTAGGGTATGATACTAGGGACTATAGTACCCTAAGTTATAGGGACTCTAGCTTTCACTTTGTGGTCAAACTACATTCACCTTCTATTTATTCACCTCTACTTTGCAACTATATCCAAAGTTTTGTTAAAATTTCATACTAATTGAATTTATTTATAAAAATAAATATATTTTCATATTTATAAAATGTGAAAGATCTAATTTTTCATTGGCTAAATAATATATGATTTAACATTAATCCCTTAAGTATGAGATTTGTTTTTGATAAATTGTCATGATTTAAAAATAATTTAAAAAAACGAATTTGTCACTGGTCATTTTGGGAGGCGCTGACACTGTAGTGAGTCAGGATTTGCTCCTACAATGAATACTTACTACAACCGATGCTCTTCTCACTGCAGTTTGTCTGCAGTTGATGCTCTACTCACTGCAGTTTGTCTAATGTGATTAGAGTGGAAACTTTCCCTCCTCCCTCCTCGCCACTTCCTTGCGAGCTCCTCATTGCCTTACGACGTCCTCACCGCACTGCCTTACGACCTTCTCACCATATCTCAGATGGTATCAAGCTACCTCAACTATTCATTACCTTTTCTAGTATTTTTCGATCCTTCTTATGTACTTTCTATACCTGCATCCTCGCTATACATGCATCCCTGTATCCCTTTCTAATCTTCATCGCTATACCTGCATCCTTTTCTAATATTCATCATTATCCATGTATTGACTTCGTATTAGCTATAACTGTGTTCTTATGGATAGATCAATACCAAGGTAGGTTCCTAGATTAGAGACAAAGCTTTCAGACCTCAACTTGCAGTGCTTGAACATCTCACCTCCTTTCTCTTCCGAGGCTTGCAATTGCCACTGGAATTCGTTTAAGCATAAACCCTCCATGTGGTTGGTAGGCAAGACAAAGGAGCTAGTGTTTTGCATACATGAAAAGTGAAGGATCTTGATTAAATTGTTGGTGCCTTGGAAACAATAAGATTTGTTTGGCCCTGAACATTACCGAAGCATCCATGGGTGAGATTCAAGCTCTGCACTTTTCTTCAACGAACAATATGCCACCAAAACTCCAGCCCCAGCCCCAACTTTGATGAAAATTTAAATGCATCAGTGTAAATTGATGCCAAAGCAAGAAAAAATATGAACCAAACCAACAAGATCTGCACAACTTTCCTAGAATTGATTCTAACATGGAGATTCATAATAGGAGATTAAATTATGTCTCAAATATTTTAAATGAAGGTTGTCTTGCCTCTTCTATTCAATGAATCTCGAGGGGAAAATTAATGGAATCAATAGAGGAAAAATCTGTTTATGGGAATAATTCACCAATCAAGAAGTTTCGGATGATGCACAATTCAGTGGGATGTGAGATGTTATCAGGATATTTCCAACAAACACCACAAGGACCATCTCCTACATGTGGACAAATTGATTATGTGCTGGGTACTCCTCTATCTCCCATCCTATACAACTTGAGTGTGTTTTAAAGCTAATCAAAATACCATGTCTGTGCCATTGTTGCATATAGACATTTGAAGTGTGCTTTAGCATTAGTGCTATGATCCTCTATGTTGTTCAACTATTATGATGATTCTAGCTCATTGTTAATAACTTTGGGTTGAACCAATCCTCCTTTCATTAGTTTTCTCTCAACATGCTTAACATAACAACAAAGAGAAATTGAGCAGTGACCTTCTTTGCATTCATGTGTGGGGTTGAGGGAAGATGGCCACATGTTATGGATCAACTGCAATGCCTAAGACTCATGCCAAGGCCATCTGCGTGCCCTGGATAACCACAACCATGTGCACAAAGTTATGGAGGAGTTATATATATATATGCCTGGCACCTAACTACTTACAAGGTTGCACATCTGCACATCTCATTTTGCATGCAAGTGAAATGGGTCATTGAACAGTTTTGATAGGAAATAAACATTGGTACGAGCTTCAAAATTAATAATATTTTAATATGAAATTAGAGAATGGAAAAGTATTGAATGGTGCATATTTCAAGGTCAAACTAGTCCGGGTCTAGATATATGCATATGGGTATCATATAATAGTCGAGGTTGGGAGAGTGAGTGGAATCTAATAATAATAATTTCGTGGAGTTCCTTCCACTTCTTTTCCACAGGGCTAGTCTCACCACTCACCATATTGTTCTACAAAGTCTTTCTCCATCTTATCTTGTGGGTTAAAGATAGTGAGAGCGAGCCAACTTAAAATTTATATTTATTTCCTCAAGAATTGAAAAAAAAAAAAAAAACTTACTTATTTTCTTAGCCAAGGCCTTTAGTTAGCATCCATGAATATTCCCTCAAAAATTGCAAAAAAAAATAAAAATTACTTATTTTCTTAGCCAAGGCTTCTAGTTAGCATCCATGAGTATTCCCTCAAGAATTGCAAAAAAATTAAAAACTTACTTATTTCCTTAGCCAAGGCCTCTAGTTAGCATCCATCACTCATGTACTTCCTTGGATTGAGTATTTAGATGGGATGGGAATAGACAATAGATTGAATGATGAGGAAGCATTTCACTCACCGGGTGCTTAGGAGAAACAATGCATAAATGTCGAGTGGGAGATAGCCCACCAAAAAAGGAGCAACCTATGTAACATTTTAGGTGTGTGGGAAGTTTGAAACATAATCATGTGTAGTAAATAATATTTATTATCATATTTCATCCATGGGATTTACATTATGATATATTTTGGATATGTTTGAAGTTGTCCTTCATGGTTTTATTGATGAAATCAAACTACTAAACTGCTTTCACCCAGGCACCCATGTGATAGGGTAGGGTAGGATAGAGTGGGATTTTCAGTGCACCCTACATGGTCTTTTATAAGATGAGTCTAGGTGCTTGAATCTATTCTCTAGTTTTGACATATTCCTAACCTTCTCTCATAAACATGTCACACACACCCTCAGAATAACTGCTTCAATGTGATCTCTTATCTGTCAACCCACGTAAATGTATAGGACCCGCTACGATTCCCCCGACTATTAGTACTTACACTTATTATAATAGTAGGCTCCATGGAATGTATTGAGAGTGTAATATCACCCATATTTAGGTGAACCCATATATAGGTTAACCTGACTAAGCGTAGTGTCCCACTCGTATTACTTGCAGGATAAAACATTATTCCAATCCCACTTGGTCAGCTATTGAAATATGCCCTCCCTTTGGTCATAGTATCCTTTGTTTGGTAAACCCTTATAGCAGTTCCCAGATATAGGTTAACCCAATGTTCTGGGGAAACTTGGGTCAAACCACAGTTTGAGGAGAAGCTTATACCAAACTGCATACAAACCTCATTTTCTCTTACAAATATGATAGAAAAAGAATCTCTTCTCTCGAAACAACCTCTACTTCCTTCTTTTGAAGAAAATAATGTAAATATAACTTAAAATAATGTAAATATGATATTGTCCCTGTGGAAAATAATGTAAATATGATATTGTCCCCTTGGTGTAGCGCACATGGTGAGGGAGTGTGCTGTTAAGGAACTCTTTAAGTGAAGTTACCCATTCGAAACTTCTGTAGACACCTCAAATCCAACCATGTTAAGGGTTGGTGTAGTCTAGACCTGACACCATCCCCAGGTGATTTTGATCTCTTAGATGCCCATGGATCGTGGCATAAAAGCCAATCTAGCAAGTCAAAAATATTTGTTAATTGTAGCTTTGATCTCACACCCACCTATTATTGCTTCTAATATACAACGTTTTTCTTGGATCATCAATAACATCAACCCCCCACTGGAATGAGATTCAGATCATCACTACACCCTGCAACTGTTTGGTGTTGCCTCGGGTTTTTATACTGATAAAAAAAAATCTAGTTATTAATCCCAACATCGCCATCAACAACAGAAGGGTTCCGATCATGCTACTTCTTCATTGTTCATCACAAAGGTAGATGACAAAGATATCCCATTGGTATTTTCAACGCATGATATATTGCAGTGCGTAAATTAAGTACAAATGCATCAGAGTTGGAACAAACAGGGGAAGCAGAGTTCCTTGGTCGCATAAGCTCACTCTTGTAGGGGTGATGCCGTATTTGAGCGTAAGTTACACTGATGGCCCAGAGAACTGGATTAGATATATGCCATTTTTCCGGAAAGAGATACCAACAAATCCCTACAGTAACCATAGACAACGAGATTTTATAGTAGAAGATAATTTACAATAACCATAGACAACGAGATTTTAGAGTAGGTGAGATAATAAACTGTGATTAATACTAGGTTAAACAAGTGGCTTTGATGAATCCTTGAATGCAGATTCACTGCAAAAGAATGTTGCAAGTTCATGCTTGAAACAAAAAAAAACAGTCCACTACAAGAGAAGATCGACAATTCATAAGAATACATTTCATTTGGAAGAAGAACGTGCCCTGCCTTAAAAAAGCTACAAAATATCTCAATTGTAAACATAAACCATTGATCTGCCATGAGCCTTCCATTTGGTACTGGTGAGATGATTGCTGGGTTGGATTCTGTATGCCAAGTGGAAGTGAAGTATCCAGCTTTGTTATTCAATCAACAACTTACAACTTACGTGGAAAACATATATGGGATTATCCAAAGATTTGTGTTGCTTGGCCTGTATATCTAGGTATACAGATATTATCTCTAATAGAAAATTCACATCTGACTTAATTATTTACTATCCATTTTATCTTCTTAAATCACTAATAGATCACTTCTGCATTATTTATGCAGGCCCCACGAACACCAAGAGAAAGCATAGTTAAGGTATCTCGAAAAAAACAATCGTCCGATAATCATTGGAAAAACAATGTCATGAGCCTAACCAATATTCTCCAAACTATACATGGACATCATGCAAGATTGTCTCTCTTCATTTCTGTTGGAAACATTGAATTGTTTGTCGGATATTAGTCTTCTTTTAAGTTGCCTTCTTAGAATTTGTTTTATTGCAGGTCTTCCTACTAATATTTTCATACATCAATGCACAACTTTTCAACAGGTTAGTTTCTATGGATGCAAACATATTTTCTGTGCTCTAACTTTATTTTATGCATTTTTGAAGATAATATGATCAATAAATACAAGGTTATTTAACTATAAAAGATGGTTACTAAAGGCATGCTGCCAACTGTCATATCCCTCAAAAGAGTCAGAAGATATGGCACCAATAGAAAGCATATAAGTCCATCAAATCATCATAAATACAAAAGGCTGCATAATTGTAGTGTCCAAACTCCAAACACAAGCTTGTAACATAAGTGCCTAGGGGCAATGCATAATTATATTTAATGGCTATATTTTATGTTCTTTGCAACCTCTTTTTGTGGCATGAATGTTGTTCATTTAGCAATGGAGAACATGTAAAAGAAGGGTTGGCTGAACTAGAATTTTGGTGTGAGGAAGCAAAAGAAGGGGTTTGTCAACTGTGTTGACATGGATGTTTTTGTTGTCGTTTATCCCACTATTTCTTGCTAAATTTTGAAGTTGGAACTTGGAAATGGTGCAGTATGTAGGCTTAGCCTCAGATGCACTCAAGCATATTAGACAAGCAATGTGTTTTTTGGTAAGCAAACACGAGTGTCATCGTCATCCTCTTTTCATAGAAGATATTTTTTTACAAGATTAAGATAGTGATGAAGTTCTTTCTAAATTCCATATTTATCAAATAAATCTCATATATATATATATATATATATATATATATATATGAATATTCCAGAGTATTTGTATTACTGATAGGGAGAAAATATACAATTTGTTTTTACTGTTGGCCTTCTTTTTGGGAAACTAGACCAACAACAAAACATAATATTGTCATTCATCATCTGTTTGATATATCTAAGGCCTATGACTGATAAACTAGAATAGGAATAACTCCTATTTCCTCTATGAGAATTTCTATCCTTATTTAATCTACTAAGCAGAGGTGGTAAGCCCAAGACTCGCTGGTATTTAAACAAAAACCACAGAAGGAACAACATAGAACTTAGCTAATGTTGTGGCATATTTCCGCTGGGACTTGGGGCTGAGCGTAGTCCAGGTTGGACAGATCCATGCCGACCAGCTTTTCCGCGATCAAATTCATCTTGTGGTCGACCAACTTGATCTAGAGTTGCATGTCATCGAGCTGCAGGAGGATCTCTTGGCGAGCTTCATGGTGGTCTAACAAAAATCTGCCCATCAAAGTTTTCAAGTGCCAGTAGATGTCCATCATTTTCAGGTACTACGAGGACCGACCACATACATAACCAATGTCAGGAACCCACGAGCTAGTCGTCTCCTTCACCTCTTCATCTGAGATGAACTTCCTTAAGACCCGAACATCCACCTCAACCACATCCATTTCCGACTGAATTTATGGAGGGGCGGCTGAGTGATAGGTCTCCGTCGAATTCTCAGCCACATCCACCAAACGAAATCTTGAATGGGTTCTGGGTCGGTGAGAGGTTCCCCTTCAACGACTACTAGAAGAGATGCTCTGAGCCATGTAGAAGAAGGTGGATAACCAGAGTGCATAGTGCAGGAGTGAGAAAGGTGAGAGAGTTCCCACTACAGAATGCAACATGGAAGCTTTGAAGGAGCATGAGAGACATGCAACAATAAACCAAAATTAATGTAGCCAAAAGGAGATGCAAATGGCATAACTATCCAATGCCAGGGCCTATAAATGGAGAATGTTGCGATGATTTACGGAGATATGGGCCATATCAGCCATCAACCTCCTGTGCTTCGCCATGTTTCCAAACCTCATGTGAAGGACGACGTGATTGAGCTGGTAAGGAGTGGTCAGAGTCATGATGTGAGAGCGAGGAAATGGACACTCAAGTGAGAAGGGAAAACAACAAGAAGTAATGAGTCACATGAGGAGGAAAGGTGGAAGGTGAAGGCTGCTGGCAGGTGTCCAAAGATCAAGAGGCTAGGTGGGTGGGGGGGTCAGGATATCAGTGGCCACCCACCTTTTCTAACTGGCTCAAAATAGTTTTCTATCAATTTTGGCAATTTACTATTTTTAGCAGTTTTAACTTCTAGGGCCATTTTGAGGGCCTAAATGAAGGTTTTTCTGGAACGATCTTCTCAATAATAGTCGAAGGTATGATTGAGCCCCAAAAATGAATCTCCTTGAATATACCTTTCCAACGGGATATCATACACCTAAAACGAAGATCGTATGCAAAAGTTACGACCCTGGGAAGTTGATGTACTAACTTACCCAGACGGGGCCCACATGACTTTTGGCGCTTCATCTCCCAGGGTTAGGTTTTTGGATGTCTAGGGTTTTTGACATTCCTGTTTATTGTAAAAATACCTTCAGAGCCTCATTATAACCATCTTCTTACAAATGAGCGCAACTGTCACATCTCTTCTTAGAGATAAGCCACCACCATTCCAACAAGCTTGTTTCCACCGCATTTTACAGTTAGAGCTTATTTCCTTATTGAATAGAAAATAATTTTTACTGTATCTCTATTATTTTGTATTAAGCACCTGCTAATAATCTGTAGTCATTTCATTCTGCTCATAAAATCCGGATTAGTGGTATCATAGTGGTTTTCTCCTTGTCGTTTTAATGCATGTCCCCAACGAGGTCGAAATACAAAGAGTTGGGTCTAGAGATTGTTTCTCTTTAGGACAAAAGCTCTCGCATGCCCAAGCGACCACTCATGGTAGGAGAAAATAAAGATGAAAGGACAAGAGATCCTTTCAAACTGTTGATTGAGGAATCCCTCACGCAACAAAGGAACGAGATGATGGATAGTTTCGCGCAAATCCTTCGGCGGATACCAACAGACGACACATCTTATTCAAGCAAAGGTGCCTCCCCCTTCAAGGTACAAATAAAATTTGATATTCCTATATTTGAAGGTCAGATAGACGAAGATGCTATAGGCAAGTGGTTGAATCTACTAGAAGGGTATTTTTCTGTCCATAACTTTTCGAATAGAGAAAAAATTACTTTTGCGCTCCTCAAAGATGTTCCCCATGTCAAATATTGGTAGGAAACTTTCTGTGAGAAAAAGGAAGCAAAGGAACCCTCATTATTTACAGTCATGACCACCTGGGAATCCTTCAAGGATGCTATTAAGGAACAATACTACCCTATCAGAAGTTATGACGACTTGTATACCAAATGGACCACATTGCGGCAAGAAAGAGACCAAGCAGTGCCATATTTCACAAATATCTTTCATACCTTGCGCACCAAGCTTGGTATCAAAGATTCAGAGCGACATCTAGTGCTCAAGTATCGTGACACTCTGCATAGATACATCCAGAACAAAATGGAATTTCTGGACATCTCATCCTTGGGCGCGGCCTACCGATATGCTGTCACAATCGAGAAAAATCTCAAACAAAAGACGCGACAATTTGGGCCTGGAAACCCCCCACAACAAAATCCAGGAAAGGGTGGCCCCAACCCACAGAAAAAAGGATAGACAAAATATGGACAGTATCAGGATAACCAGTCCAAGCCGCAAGCAAAGAAGGACTTCCATAAGAGCCCTTGGCATAACACTGCTGACTGCCGCTCAAAGCAGTCGTTGGTGGCCGAAGTGAAAGCCTTTGAATCAGATGCGGGTTCAGACTCTGAGCCATAACCATAAAGGGGAAGGCAGATCATTGATGCCAAACCTAGTTCCACTGTTGCTACCACCAAGCTCCAGCCTGGTGAACCAGACGACCCAGAAGAAGGATAATGCCTCTTCCATTCACAGATGTGGGTAAAAGGCACCCCACTGCACTTCATCATTGATGGTGGTAGCTAGAAGAACTTCATCTCAGCAGAGGTCGTCAAGCGGCTGGCCCTGCCGACAACGCCGCACCCACAACCCTACACGATTGGATGGCTCCTGTTAGGACCCTGAAATTTCCCTTTTCACTACACCTTTTGATCATTCAACCTTCTCATTCCTAAGCTAAATGACTATTATAATGAGCACCAAGACCCTTTTTCCCAAGGTATGAACTATTAATCTTGCTTTTATATTTTCATTTAATTATCATGTTTGATTGATAACGTTCACTTATTTTACCCATGAAATGATTTAACTAATGATCAAAATGTTAGAACAACCTACTTCGAGAAACTCGTTTCTGTTACAGCTATGCGCCAATCCTGGAAGCTGTTACATGACTTCTGCAACGGATGCCAATCAATCCTAGAAGCTGTTACACAACTGATATGACATAAACTTGTTAATCTCGGAAGCTGTTACAATAGACAAAGCTGTTACACAACTGCTACGATAGAAGCTTGTTAATCTCGGAAGCTGTTACAACAGACACCACCAGTCCTGTTGTGATACGACCGCTACAACACCTACTGATTAGAATGATGGCTCATGATGTTGATGAAAGAGAATTCAATATTTTGTATTAATGATATCTAACGAACAACCTGAGAATCGGGGATTCTCAAGACTGTTCTATTTTTGAACACTGAACGACTCTGACTTTAAATAGCAGAGCTTTTGTAATGTAAAGGGTTGTTAGTCTTTTTCCTTGAACTGAAGAAAGTAGCGATTATTGTACACATACATCTTTTTGGCAATTAAATGAAGAAGTGGATTGAATTTCTTTAGCAGACTATAACCTATCTTTTTGAGTGGATTCAGTGAGAAGGAAAGGGCCCACCTTCCTCACCGATTCCCCTCTATTTCGAATTCTATATTTAGTCGTTTTCATTGCAATGGTTTAACTGCTAGATATTTCTGAATATAACTGCTGTTAAAGTTTAGTTCCTTCTTGGTAAATGCGCATAGACTTGTCTCATGAGAATTAGAAGTCAGTTGCTGAACATGGTTGGAGAACTGCTTTTCCTTTTTCTGCATTAGGTTAAAATCTTGTTTTGAGAAATAAAAGTGTGAAGTAGCTTCTTGCAATAAGTAGATTTCCTTTCTACAATAGTACATAGTTTCTTCCTGCAAAAGTAATTTAGGAAGTTAGATTAGGGTAGGCAATTCGGGGTTTTTATATATTCATCAGTTTAGATTGTAATTGAGATTTTAATTCTGTAGCACTCCAGCTGTATCAACACAACCGTGTTAGTGATATTGTTTGTTGTTTTTGTTAAAAAGAACTTCCCTACTGCAATTAGATTAGATATGCTTTCATAATCTAGCATAGATTGTGCAGAATTATCTTGAAATAACATACTTCCCTGGGTTGACAATTTATATTGAACACTTTGATTTTCCATTCAATTAGACGATTAAAGTGCCCAACATTTTGGCGCCGTTGCCGGGGAAGATAATTGTAGATTTTGGTAAGCACATTAGTTTTTTTTTAGGAATGAATAGTCTGCATGAATCACCAAACGCAAGAACGAACCCCCCAAAATACTAACATTACAGGCACCAGAGGACGTGGAGGAAGAAATCCTAACATGCTAGGAAGATAGACCATTGTTGATGAGATTATAGCCAGAGCAGATTCTTCTTCAGTATCCATTTTTCTCTCTACCAATCCTCCAAGAGGACGTGATCCACAGTCAGCAGAAACACCCCCTTTCGAAACATCATTCTCATCAAGGGCCGAAGATGAAAGCGAAGCTGAAGATTTGTCACCAACAAATCAACAAGCAACACTGGAGAACATTGAGGATCAAGGCAGTATAACCTAGAACCGAGAAAAACTAGAAGAAACTATTTATCAGATCAACGGTCGGATAGTCACTAAGGAAGAGTGGGATGCTGTTCAGATTGAGTGGAGGGAGAGATAACATATGGAGAATCAAGGGGATAATGAAGAAGAGCTCTACCAAGAGAATCCACAGAACAACGAGGATCAGGTAAACAATGAAAACACTATTTCTACCCTGGTTTTTCCTATTTCTGATGTTCCCACACGAGGGATGGCTGCTATGAAAAACATACCTCTCTTGACTCTCCCAAATTTTCTTGGATTATCTACTGAAGATCCAGATGAGTTTCTGTTTGAATTTGACATATTGTGTAGAATCTATGACTACACTACCATTGCGTAGAAGCTTAAACTGTTTCCAACCACATTAAAAGGAAATGTGTTAAGATGGTTCATGAGCCCTGGAGGGGAAAACATTTCAACATGGATACAAATGAGACAGCTTTTCCTGCACAAATTCGAAGACTATTGTCGAACAAGGGAACAAAGAGAGGAGTTGTTCAAAATGTCACAGAAGGAGGACGAGACCCTTGAAGACTTTGTGGAGCAACTCCAATACAATCTACAATGGTCTGGCCATCCAGATGTGAGTAAGGACATTCTGAAAACCATTTTGCTAAAAGGAGTCAGAGAAGATTGTTTAGATATGATGAATATGCTTGGTAAAGGAGATATATCTACGGAATCCTATGAGGACATTGTAGACCTCCGCAAAAGATGTTCTCGAGGATCTACAAGGAATAAGCCAGCTATCGAGGATACTACTTTTTCAAGGGTACATAAATCAACAAATGGAGGAGCAACAAGAGCAGAAATAGGTAATCTGTTGGAAAGTTTCAAAACATAGATGATTAACTCTTTTGCCTCACAAATGGATACTTTGCAGGTCAAATAGAAACAAGCAGAACCAGAGAAAGTATTATGCATTTTTTGTCCAAAATGCAGGAAGAAACATCCACCAAGGGAGTGCCCACTGAACAGTGTCCAGGTATGCCTTATTTGTGAATTATACCATGCCACTGACCAATGTCCTTCTCTACCAGGGGTAAAATCATCAATGAAGGCAACTAATGTGGAAGCAGAGGCTGTCTATCTGATCACACAAAGGAGACAATGGAAACCAAGAGGTCAAGGTATGAATTCTCAATTCTCTCCTCCAACATTTAATTATTGGAACAATCAGCTACCATATGGCCAGTCAAATGCCCCCCCTCCAAATCAAATGCCACCCTCTTATCAAGATCCAAATGCATGGTTACCTATGCCCCAACAACCAAATCACTATGGGAAATGGAACCCATATGGGAGAGGTCCTCAACAAAAAATCAGTGATCAAATCCAACACCAACCGAACTTCTTTCAACAACAGTTTCAACCCCCATACCAGTAGCAACAACTGCAATTGCCTCCTAATAACTCACCAAAAAATCCTCCCTTATGACCTCAGATGCCTGTGCAACCTAACCCAAACCCAAATAATAAGGCCGTTAAGAACATAGACATACATAATATGCCAGCCTTATCTATTACTCCTATGCCTTGTGATGAAATAAACTTAAGATCAGGGAGAATAGTTGAGCCAATAGTTGAAGATGCTCCATCTTCAGAATCAGATAAGGAATTAAGGGAGAGACCATCTGATGATACAGAGGAAATTGACCAACCCATTCTAGAATCAACAGACCCACCATTCCCTGAAAGACTAAAAATTACCAAGCCTGTGGAATTACCATCTTTCAAACTCCATGGAGAATTGCAAAATCTATACGTTAATATTCCACTACTGCAAGCAATAAGGGATGTCCCTATTTATGCCAAGACTGTGAGGGATCTCTGTATCAGAAAACCTGGACGAAAACCTAAATATACCCTCACAGTGCATGTAGTGGGGGATTTGTCTGAGCTAATTCTAGGTAAAACTCCAGCTATTAAATATGGCGACCCAGGAAACCCTACCGTCACAGTTAAAATCGAACAAACATCTATTCATCATGTACTAGTTGATTTAGGGGCAACAATTAACATCATGCCAATAGAAACTATGCAGTTGCTGCAACTCGGAACAAAAATCCGACCTACTCCTACTGTTCTAGAATTAGCTGATCGCTCTACCATCGGACCAGAAAGAGTAATCGATGATTTAGTTATTTCAGTAGATTCATGGGAGTATCCTGCTGATTTTGTCGTGTTGCAGCCCAAATCCAGTCTGGGAGGCCATCCTCTAATTCTGGGACGACCATGGTTAGCCACAGTGGAAGCCTTCATAGGTTGTCGATTTGGTTCCATGACCATATGAGATGGTTACAACACAAAAAAACATACCCTGTATCCTCATGCTACACCTAGTGTAGAACCTGAAAAATCTCTATGGATGGACACTGAGGCTGAAAGTGCTCTGACTGTGATAACTATAGGAAAGGCCCTGAGTTTCAAGGACAAGACAGAGGATGAGTTAAACAACTATTTTATTTGTGACCCCTCTGCTGTTACACAACACAGGCACCACCAATTGATCAGAGTCTTTGACCCTATGGTCCAGGAAGAAATGAACTCAGAAATGTTCTCAGAAATTGTTGACAATTAGAGTGATTCATCTGTGACAACAGTCGCTGTAACAACAAACGCTGTAACAACAGATGATGAAACAACAACAACTGAATTATTTCCTAAAATCAGTTCTGATAGCGTCGCTGTGGAAATCGAACCTGGAAAAACCTTGAACATCAATCCCGATCTCTCCAACGCTGAAACTTGCCGACTGATGAATTTACTGATTGAACATAAAGAAGCATTTGCATGGGATTACATGGATATGAAAGGCATCCCCTCTGAACTATGCACCCACCATATATACATCAAAGAAGAATGCCAACCCATTTGCCAACTGCAAAGGAGGATGAATCCAAACCTTAAAGAAATTATTAAGGAAGAACTTCAGAAACTCCTCAACGTCGAATTCATCTATCCTATATCAGACATCGAGTGGGTATCACCATTGGTTATTGTGCCTAAAAAGAATGGTAAGTGGAGAGTGTGTGTGGATTATATAGCCCTAAATAAGGCAACGCAAAAGGATCATTTCCCTCAGCCATTTATTGATCAGGTTTTAGATAACTTAACCGGGAAAAAATATTTTTCTTTCCTAGATGGATTCAGTGGCTATAACCAGATACAAATTTCCCCATAGGACCAAGATAAAACCACCTTTACCAACCCTTGGGGTACATTTGCCTACAAGGTTCTCCCATTTGGCTTGTGTAATGCACCAACCACCTTCCAGAGAGATATGATTGATATTTTCTTTGATATGGTGAATGACTATATGGAAATATTCATGGATGACTTTACACCTTATGGGACTAATTTCGAAGACGCTTTGTCTAATCTGGAAAAAGTGCTCAAAAGATGTAAAGAGTCTCATCTTTCTTTAAGTACATAAAAGTTCCATATGATGATGCACAAAGGGGTAGTGATGGGACACTTCATCTCTTATGCAGGAATTCAGGTAGATCCAACCAAAATCCAGGTAATTTTGGACATTCTAACTCCATCAACTCAGAAAGAGGTAAGAGGTTTTTTAGGGCACGCTGGGTATTACAGGAGATTCATTTAAACTTGCCTCTCCATTGTTTTTCTTACTAACAAAAGATGTTAACTTTCGTTGGACTGACGACCGTGAATTATCCTTTGTAGATCTTAAACAAAGATTGTCTACAACTCCCATCTTGAGAGGGCCCAATTGGGCTCTTCCTTTTCACATTTCTTCAGATGCCTCAGACACTGCAATTGGTGCAATACTAGGGAAACAGGAGGACAAAGAACCCTATGCTATCTACTATATCAAAAAGAACATGGCTCCTGCTGAGTTAAATTACACAGTTACTGAAAGAGAATTCTTGTCAGTAGTATATGCAATCAATAAATTTAGGCATTATGTAATTGGTTACCCAAATTTTATTCATACTGATCATTCAACCATAAAATATCTAATGAATAAACCTATTACTAATGCCCGAGTGACAAGATGGTTGTTACTACTGCAAGAATTTGACATCACTATAGTGGATAGACCAGGAAAAGAAAATGTGGTTGCTGATTTTCTCTCGAGATTACATATAAATGATGATAATTCACCTGTAGACGATTCCTTTCCTGATKAACATTTGTTTGCAGTATCTRCTCACTCACCYTGGTATSSAGACATTACTAATTATCTGGTTGCAGGGAAGGTACCTCCACATCTATCTCCTAGGGAAAGAAGGAAAATTATTCAAAAGAGTGCTAGGTACAGTTGGATAGGAGGATACCTCTTCTACACAGGCCTGGACCAAGAAATCAGAAAATGTGTGAGGGATGATGAGGTTTATGATCTGCTGAAAGCTTGCCATGATGGCCCTTGTGGGGGTCATTTTGCTGATAAAAGGACTAGGCATAAAATTTTAAGGATGGGCTATTATTGGCCCAACATATTTCAAGATGCCAAGAAGTATGTCCAAACTTGTGACAGTTGCCAACGCATGGGTCAGGAAACTCACAGAGATGAGATGCCATTTCAGCCTCAGGTAGTGTTAGAGCCTTTTGAGAGATGGGCCATGGATTTTGTAGGACCCATTCACCCACCTTCCAATCAGAAAGTCTATATATTAGTCTATACAAATTACATGACCAAGTGGGTGGAGGCAAAAGTACTTATCAGAGCGTTAGAAGAGGCTGTCTTAACATTCTTGTTTGAAGATATATTTGTTAGGTTTGGCGTTCCTAGAGAATTGGTCACTGATGGAGGACCCCCTTTCACATCACATAAATTTGAAGCTCTACTTAGTAAATATCATGTTTTACATAGAATAGCTTCTCCATACCATCCACAAGGCAATGGCCAAGTGGAAAGCACCAACAAAGTCATCGAAGCCATTCTTACTAAAACAGTGAGAGAAAATTGTAAGGATTGGTCTGATAGATTGCATGAAGCTCTATGGGCTTACCGAACTACTTGGAGGAGCACAACTGGTTTTTCTCCTTACGAGCTGGTATATGGAAAAGTCCTATTTTTCCCATTGAATTTGAAATCAAAACCTTAAGAACTGCATCAACAGTCAACCTCGACTTGACTATGGAACAGAAAGCCAGACTGCAACAGCTCAATGAGCTTGATGAAAAGAGTTTGGATTCCATCTATCAAACCACAGTGATTCAACAAAAAAAAACAAAATGGCATGACCGAGTCATTAAGAAGAAAATATTCCAGAAAGGAGATTGGGCTCTGTTGTATGATTTATGCTTTAAGGAATTTCAAGGAAAGATACGTACACGATGGCTAGGGCCTTATGAGGTAGACACCGTCTTTCCCAATGGGATAGTCCGGTTGATTACTATTGATGGATCCAATACACACTTACATGCAAATGGTCATCGCCTGTGTCTGTATCAATGTCCACTGTCCAAGACATAATTCAAAACTAGTTGTACAACTGATACAGATTATCAAATCTTAAACAGAAAGGAGCTTGCTCCTTCCCCTTCTAAACTTTAGGACTTCTTTTGCTCAGACTTTGTATGTAAATAATCTCAGCAAGATTTGCATTTCTCTGTTTTTAGTTGAAATTTTTCTATTTTCTTTACTATGCTAATAAAGCCTTGAAAGGCATCAGGCAATTATGTGTGTGCAGGTAGATTGATGAACAAACATAAACAATGAGTTCATGGAAGTTGAAAAACTTCCTAGAATCGAAGTAAGGTAGCGTTTGGCTGATTTCAATGCTGTTAAACCTTTTTTCGATGAATTGGCCGATTTCAATGATGCTACACATTTTTTCGATAAATTGGCCGATTTCAATGTTGTTACACCTTCTTCTGATAAATTGGTTGATTTCAATGCTGTTCCACCTTTTTCCGATAAATCAGCCGATCTCAACGCTGTTACACCTACCTCCGACATTTTTGAAAAAGAACCTGCTGATACACTAATTACTGTTGTTCTTTCTTGCCACTTCACTCTTTCTTTTTGCTGATGTTGTGGCTCAAGCCCTCCAATCTTTCGTGCAACAACACCACTGATTAGACAATACTGGTGCTTTCTATCTGAAAGTGTTGCTTCATTATGACGTGACTTCACGTTCGACGATATCTAGTTGGCTCACTACAGTAAGGACTACGTCTCTGCAAAAGCTGTCATTTCTCTCACGATCCTTCATTATGCCAACTATTACACGCCATTCCGATGGCAGTTGGATTGTGCAGTTACTCTGACAGGTCGTTATGTGCAGTAATATTTGAGGTACGTGATTAATCCTACGTGTTAAAGTAATGAAGGTATAAAATCATGATTTCCTATTTACTAACCGATTACACCTGGAGCCAATCCGCTTAGTTGGGGGGGGGGGAAACATAAATTTAGCCGTTCATTCCAAATTTTATACACACCTCCACCACCTTTCCACCCACACTTATTTTAACTAAGACACTGTGTTCTCTCTGCAAACCACGTTCGATCTTATTGCATCTCTGATTTAGGTGATAGTTTCTCCTCCTACGTTCTTGTGACTCTCAAGAAACATCATGGGAGGATCAACTGTGAGATATGAATCTGCAACTCTGGACATTTTGCTGCTACACCCAGAGGCCTACCAAATATTTCTTCAGGCCGGCTAGATATCGTATTTTAAGAAGTTGAAAGAGTTTAGTGAGGACGAGGTATTGGAATTTAGTCAAAATCTTACTGAAGGGTATTCAATGGTGAATGGGGTAAGGATTCCAGTGACAGAAGCAAGCATTGTTGTTGTAATAGGGTTGCCAAGAACAAGAGATCGATGGTTTAACAGAAAAACACATCTTCCGGATGCACATAAGGGGTTCCTCATCAACAATGAGCAAGTTCAGACCAAGGGCATAGGTGTAGACATCAATTCCTTACCAGATCCATGGGGGAAAGTCGCAGAATTTTTAAAAAGGTACATTACCTGCGAAGGCCGATACCAAGTTGTTTATTTTTATGATTTCATCTTATTATCACATCTGCGACATCAGAAATTGATAAACATTCCTTATTTTCTCCTACATTCATTGCATAACATCGCCCGTTTTGTAAAAAAATCCAAGAGCCCCAAGAATTGTGTTTCTAATCACAAACTCATCGACCTATTAATTTGCAGAGGTATGGGCATTTCCAATAACCCATTATCTGCTATAGCAGACCAGCCATAGTCTGTAAATCCAGAAAGAATTGTACCATTCCTTGACAATGCAACCCATGGACCTCTTTTAGAGCCTCTACCCTCGGCTGCAACAACAGTCCAAACCCCTACTGTTGCTGTCCGTAAGACGACTCAGAAAAGAAATCGTATAACCCGAATCCATCCTGGCACCAGACAGACAAGCCTCGATGACTTTTCATTACAATAGCCTGTAGTTGTGGACAAACAAATAGATGAAGAGCCAAACGCTTGACCACAATCACAACACTTGGCTGATACACCGATTATTGAAATCCTACCCCCTGCCTCTGACAAGAAAACCCCTGCTCTTACCTCTGCATCACCTAAAAAGCAAACAAGGATAACACGGTCCACTATAACATCAAGACCACTTACCCCCTCTTCTATGGCACCAAATATCGCACAGACCCCTCCTATTGCTGCTGCAATCACACAGGATTCTCCTATTACTGCTACAGCCAATCCAACACCTACTATCATTACCTGTGCATCTTTGCAGAAAAGGAAACATACATTCAAAGGAAAACCTCGAAGATCCATTGATCAAATTGGATCAACATCAAATCAGAACCCTCTGGCTGCTGCGATAGAGAATTATACAGGGGTACGAATACCAGGATTTACTTTATGCCCATAACCGCAGGAAACTATTTTCTCCTTTCAAAATGAATGTACTCAATTCGCAGCAGAATCATCGGTGATGCCTGATGATTCTGTGCATCTTATGTCCATTGACGATATCCAGATCATCGTAGACCCCAACATACTAGAATATCCTCCTTGTGTGCTTGAGGAAGAATACCCTGTTCCTCCTCCAACAATGAAGAAGAAAACCACTACTTTCATTTCTACTTTACCCAGGAGAAAAACCAGGTCCACTAGGTCTGTCGAAGCTGCAATTGGAAGGAAATATATGGAGCAGGCCATTCCTATTCTTCGTCCACTATTCCCTATGGTTGATGCAGAGACAATTCCACAAGAATCAACTGTCCACATCGAGACTGATCCACAAGAACCAGTCTTGACAGATACAACTGTTACACAAGAACCAACTGCTCCACAAAAGATTGTCCCACTGGAGGTAGTAATATTAGAACAACTTTCCATGTTGAGACTACTCCACAAGAACCAGTCCTGATAGACACAACTGTTACACAAGAAGCAGCTCCACAACATGCTGAGGATGTGCCACTTGCCCAACTATTTGCCCAAATAGAGCAAAAGATCAAGAATACAAAAAAATCCAGGATCACTGCACTAATAACAAAAAATAATAACCTCAAAGCAGAGTTAAAGAGCCTGAAATAGGAAGTGGCAGCTGCTCGACAGAAGAATCCAGAAGGTATAACCTTGGACATCCTATCACTAACAAAAGCTGTTATGGGCAGAGAAAAAGAACTCATGTGTTTTGAGTGTGGAAAAATTTAGTATGAGGCAGGATATGAGGTAGTCAAAGTTCCAGTGGCTACAGGACCAACACATGTATCAATCAAGACTGAACATGGACTTCTTGCTACACAAAAATCAGTAAAACAGAGGAGATCTCAACGTCATAATTCAACTCCTGGTATACCAGAAGCTTGCAGACAAGAACCTCTGTTTCCTTCACGAGTTGTTACTTGAGCAACTCAGACTGATCATGTTCTTAGGAATAAAGAAACCCAAACAGATTGTTGACACAACATATTTTCTTTTTGACACAACATTCTTCATTACCGACACTTAGACATTTCTCTTCACAATTTTGCACTGGAGGAGATACTGATCTACTTCAGTTACAAAGTAAGGTTTGAATGTATTTTGCATGAGGACATGCAATGTCTTCAGTTGGGGGGTATGTTAGGACCCTGAAATGTCCCTTTTCACTACTCCTTTTGATCATTCAACCTTCTCATTCCTAAGCTAAATGACTATTATAATGAGCACCAAGACCCTTTTTCCCAAGGTATGAACTATTCATCTTGCTTTTATATTTTCATTTACCTAGCATGCTTGATTGATAACGTTCACTTATTTTACCCATGAAATGATTTAACTAATGATGAAAATGTTAGAACAACCTACTTCGAGAAATTCACTGCTGTTACAGCTATGCGCCAATCTTGGAAGATGTTACATGACTTCTGCAACAGATGCCCATCAATCCTAGAAGCTGTTACACAACTACTATGACAGAAGCTTGTTAATCTCGAAAGCTGTTACAACAGATGCAACTATTACACAACTGCTACGACATAAGCTTGTTAATCTCGGAAGCTGTTACAACAGATGCCACCAGTCCTATTGTGATACCACTGTTGCAACACCTGCTGATTAGAATGCTGGATCATGATGTTGATGAAAGAGAATTCAGGATTTTGTATTAATGATAGCTAACGTACATCTTGAGAATCGGGGATTCTCAAGACTGTTTTGTTTTTGAACACTGAACGACTCTAACTTTAAATAGCAGAGCTTTTGTAATGTAAAGGGTTGTTAGTCTTTTTCCTTGAACTGAAGAAAGTAGTGATTATTGTACACATAAATCTTTTTGGCAATTAAATGAAGAAGTGGATTGAATTTCTTTAGCAGGCTGTAACCTATCTTTTTGAGTGGATTCAGTGAGAAGGAAAGGGCCCACCTTCCTCACCAATTCCCCTCTATTTCAAATTCTAGATTTAGTCATTTCCATTGCAATGGTTTAACTGTTAGATATTTCTGAATATAACTGTTGTTACAGTTTAGTTCCTTCTTGGTAAATGCGCATAAACTTGTCTCATGAGAATTAGAAGTTAGTTGCTGAACATGGCTAGAGAACTGCTTTTCCTTTTTCTGCATTAGGTTAAAATCTTGTTTTGAGAAATAAAAGTGTGAAGTAGCTTCTTGCAATAAGTAGATTTCCTTTCTGCAATAGTACAGAGTTTCTTCCTGCAAAAGTAATTTAGGAAGTTAGATTAGGGTAGGCAATTCATGGTTTTTATATATTCATCAGTTTAGATTGCAATTAAGATTTTAATTCTGTAGCACTCTAGCTGTATCAACACAACTGTGTTAGTGATATTGTTTGTTGTTTTTGTTAAAAAGAACTTCCCTACTGCAATTAGATTAGAGATGCTTTCATAATCTAGCATAGACTGTGCAGAATTATCTTGAAATAACAGACTTCCCTGGGTTGACAATTTATATTGAACACTTTGATTTTCCATTTAATTAGATAATTAAAGTGCCCAACAGCTCCGTCAAGGAGGTGATCTCCTTGTCAGCTAACAGTGCTGACTATCGTACGACATCAAGCCCTTCAAAGACGAGGTATTGTGTGATGTTACTCCTCTCGAAGTTTGCGATGTTCTTTTGGGTCAACATTATTTATGGAAACGTCATGCTGTATATGAGTCTAGGCCTCATAGTGTTATTATTACTTTGAATAGGAAATTGTACAGGATACCTGTGGTAGTCCCACCTAGTGATATTTCCTTGATCTCTGCTAAGAAATACAAGAAGGTCATCTCTCAGACGGGGAATTTTGTCTTCTTCGTGATTCGCTCTCAGAGTAAGTGAAAGATCACATCCACATCTAGGGTCTCTGCGATCGAGCTCTCCACATAGCAGAAGCAAGTAGATAAGGTCATGGAAGAATACTCATATATCTTCTGCTCACCTACCAAGGCATCTCTGCACTGCCAAGTCAAGCACCCCATCGATCTGATCCCTGACGCACCGCTGCCTAATGGGCCAGTCTTTCACCACTCTCTGTTAGAGAATGAGGAGATCAAGCGACATACCCAAGAACTTCTCCACAAGGGGCACATCCATCCCAGCTCATAACCTCGTGGGAGCCCAAACGTGCTAGTACAGAAGAAATATGGAACCTGGCGACTCTGCATTGATTACCGGGCTCTGAATAAAATCATAGTAAAAAACTGGTACCCGATTCCCCGAATCGACGACCTTCTTGATCAACTCATGGGGGACAAATACTTCAGTAAGATTGATCTGAAGTTTGGCTACCACCAGGTCCCGATAGAATAGACAGATGTATGGAAAACCACCTTCAAGTGAAAGGAAGGCCTTTTTGAATGGTTGGTTATTCCCTTTGGTTTGACAAATGCTCCAACCACTTTCATGAGGATGATAGATGATATCCCGTGACCATTCACCAATACTTTTGTAGTGGTGTATCTGAATGACATTCTCATTTACAACAAGACTTGGGCCAAACATTTGCAGCATATTCAACAGGTTCTGCACATGCTGCGGTATCACAAGCTATATGCCAACTTAGAAAAATGATCCTTTGGCATGGACAGGGTCCATTACTTGGGCTACATAATTGATCAACGTGGTGTGCATGTGGATCAATCCAAGATCCAAGTCATCCGTGACTTGCCAGCCCCAACCACACTCAGTGAGCTTCGAAGCTTCTTGGGCCTTGGAAATTTCTATTGGAGGTTCGTGTTTGGATTCTCCCATATTGCATGGGCCCTCATCCAAATAACCAGGGGTGGTGGTAAGGAAAAAATTGTGTGGGGCCGGTCCCAACAACAAGCGTTCGACGATTTGAAGCAACGCCTGTGCTCATCCCCAGTACTTTCACTACCAGACCTGCAAAAACCCTTTGAGATCAAGACAGATGCTTCAGACTATGCACTGGGCACCGTTCTCACTCAGCACGACCAACCTGTGGCCTATCATAGTTAGACATTATCAGATTTTGTCCGTAAGTACCCTACTTACAACAAAGAAATGTAATCCATTGTGCAAGCCTGCCGCCAATGGAGACATTACATTCTTGGGAAGGAGAAAATCATCCACACTGATCATAAGCCATTGAAGTTCATGCAAACTCAAGGAAAATTGTAGAATGATCTCCATTAAAATTGGTCCACATACTTGCAACAATTCCACCTTAACATCAAGTATAAAACAAGAAGCACCAATTGTGTCACTGATTACCTCAGCAGACCGCCAGTCATGACACTCACCATGGTGCTAGACTCTTGTGGCCATGAGACCTATGGATGGCCCCAACTCTATGAGACAGACCCAAACTTTGCCACAACCTACCAAATGTTGGGTGCAAATGCAGTTGTCGATAATTTCCATCTTCAGGATGGGTTGTTGTGTCGTCTAGGCCATATATTTGTTCCATCAAGCGAGCGAGTGAAGCTGATCTAGGAAGCCCACTACGGTCGGGTGGCAGGACACTTTGACGTCAAAAATATAGTGGTGATGCTAAAGAAAAATTTCTATTGGCCGAAACTTCGACATGAGGTCAGCAAGTATATCAGGTCCTGCATTGCCTGTGCTATTTCCAAACCGACCACTAAGAAACAGGGCCTGTACACCCCTCTTTCTACTCCTGACAGGCCATGGGAATCCATCTCAATGGACTACATGTCGGGCCTCCTGTCCAACAAATAGGGAAATGACTGTGTTTTTGTGGTTTCTGATCACTTTTCTAAGATGGCGATTCTGGTTTCCTGAAAGAAGAAAACAACAGAGGCCACTATCAAGCTATTCTTTGAACGAGTCTGGGTACATTTTGGAATCCCACAAACTATTGTCTCAGATCGGGACATTCAATTTCTCAGCACATTCTAGTTGAGCCTCTGGTCACTGTTGGCCACCAAGCTCACCAAATCCACGACCTTCCACCCCCAGACTGATCCGAAATCGGATTCAGCAGGCTGTCAGGGCATGAAAAATGCTCAAAAATGAAAGTGCTCAGAATCCGACGAAACCAACACCATTGCGTCCGGCTCGTCTTCCTGATTCCGGTGGTATAATTTTTATCGCAAACGGAGTCCGTATGAGGAAGATATCGCATTCTGTCCGCCGAGCCAAACAGGGAAAATTTTGGGATGCTGACTGTACCTGTCCGTACAATCCGTACAGAAACGTGTCAGTCCGTACAGATGATGTGGCGCATCCGTACAGTGACATGGTGATTCCGTAAATCGACACGTGGCAGCGTCAGAAGAGGACACGTGGCGGTTCCGTACCGGACACGTGGCAGCACCAGAAGGCGACACGTGTCAGGCGAATTTGGCATTTATGGCATACGATTGGACCAATCCTGAGGTGACACGTGTCACCACTGGAAGGGTGACACGTGGCACGAGATGACGTC
>SNQJ01S0025073.1:44180-62967 GCA_010110895.2 Picea sitchensis
TGCCATGGCCAAGATGGTGAAGGTGTTGTATGAAGACTACTTGGAACGAAAGAGCACGGTTCAAGTAAAAGCTTCAAAGAACAACAAAGGAAAAGAAGCATTGAAGGAAGTGCCTTCTACATCTGTTTCAGAAAACACATTTGAGGTATGCAGTGAAGGTTACTCAACAAATTTTCCTCATTCTCATCAAGTTGGTTTTGGTGAATTCGAAAAACACACAAAAGGTGTAGGTTTGAGAATACTAACCAAGATGGGTTATGAAAAAGGAAAGGGCCTTGGACGTCAAGGTCAAGGCATTGTAAATCCTATTGAGGTTGAGGAAAGGCCTCGATATTTAGGATTGGGATATGAAAGAGGGGACCTTGGAGAGTCTTCCAAGACGGGTTCCAAAACTTCGGAGGCAAGTAAAGCTTCAAATGGCCAACTTAAGACATTGCAGGAACACTTCACAAAGGGAAATGACGCATCACTTCAGGGTTGCGGTAGTGAATGCAAGTCGTCTCCAAAGAAAAGTGAAGATCATCATGGAAGGTATAATGGTCATGTTTTTGTTAATTCTTCTTTTGATTATAACAAGAATAATCAAGTAAACCGGAACTTGTGGAAACGTTATCCATGTGCTTACTGTCATTCAACTAAGCATTGTGTTGCCAAGTGTTGGAAGAGACAAAATTTGTACAGGAAACCTATGTCGTCCAGGAAGGAAACACGACGTAAAGGCTCAAGTCCACAACGGAAGAAGGAGGCAGTCCCACCTAGTGCTATTTCCTTGATCTCTGCTAAGCATTGTAGGAAGGTCATCTCTCAGATGGGGAAGTTTGTATTCTTCATGATTCGTTCTTAGAGTAAGCGAAATATCACAACCACATCTAGGGTCTCTGCGGCCGACCTCTACACACAGCAGAAGCAAGTAGATAAGGTCATGGAAGAATACTCAGATATCTTCTCCTCACCTACCGGGGTACCTATGCACTACCAGGTCAATCACCCCATTGATCTGACCCCCGATGCACCGCTGCCCAATGGGCCAGTCTATCACCGCTCTTTGTTAGAGAATGAGGAGATCAAGCGATAGATCTAAGAACTTCTCCACAAGGGGCACATCCATCCCAGTTCATCACCTTACGGGAGCCCAATCGTGTTGGTAAAGAAGAAAGATGGAACTTGGTGACTCTGCATTGATTACCGGAATTTGAATAAAATCTCAGTCAGAAATCGGTACCCAATTCCCCGAATCGATGACCTCCTTGATCAAATCACGGGGGCCAAATACTTCAGTAAGACTGATCTGAAGTTTGGCTACCACCAGGTCCTGATAGAATAGACAGATGTATGGAAAACCCCCTTCAAGTCAAAGGAAGGCCTTTTTGAATGGTTGGTCATGCCCTTTGGTTTGACAAATTCTCTAGCCGCTTTTATGAGGATGATGGACGATATCTTGTGACCATTCACTAATACTTTTTTAGTGGTGTATCTGGATGGCATTCTCATTTACAGCAAGACTTGGTCCGAACACTTGCAACATATTCAACAAGTTCTGCACACCCTGTGACAATACAAGCTATATGCCAACTTGGAAAAATTCTCCTTCGACATGGACAGGGTCCATTACCTGTGCTACATAATTTATCATCATGGTGTGCATGTGGATCCAGCCAAGATCCAAGTCATCCGTGACTGGCTAGCCCCAACCACACTCACTTAGCTTCCACGCTTCTTGGGCCTTGCTAATTTCTACCGCAGGTTCGTGTTGGGATTCTCCCATATTGCATGGGCCCTCAGCCAAATAACCAGGGGTGGTGGTAAGGAAATATTTGCGTGGGGCTGGTCCGAACAACAAGCGTTCGACGATTTGAAGCAACGCCTGTTCTCAGTCCCAGTACTTTCACTACCAGACCTGTTGCAGGCCTTTGAGATCGAGACAGATGCTTCAGACTATGCGGTGGGCGTCGTTCTCACTCAACACAACCACCCCATGGCCTATCATAGTGAGACACTATAAGATGCTATCCTTAAGTACCCTACTTATGAAAAATAAATGTACTCCATTGTGTAAGCCTACCGCAAGTGGAGACATTACATTCTTGGGAAGGAGAAACTCATCCACACTGATCATAAGCCACTACAGTTCATGCAGACTCAAGGAAAATTGCAGAATGATTGCCATCAAAAGTGGTCCACATACTTGCAACAATTCCACCTCAACATCAAGTATAAAACAGGAAGGACCGATCACATCGTTGATTGCCTCCTGTGGCCATGAGACCTCTGGATGGCCCCAACTTTATGAGACAGACCTAGACTTCACCACCACCTACCAAATGTTGGGTGCAAACACAGTTGTATATAATTTCCATCTTCAGGATGGGTTGTTGTGTCATCTAGGCCATATTTGTGTTCCATCAAATGAGTGAGTGAAGATGATCTGGGAATCCCACTACAGTCAGGTGGCAGGACACTTCGGCGTCGAAAAGAGAGTGGGGATGCTACATAAACATTTCTATTGGCCGAAACTTCGACAGGAGGTCAACAAGTATATCAAGTCCTGCACTTCCTACACTATTACCAAACCGACCACTAAGAAAAAGGGCCTGTACACCCCTCTTCCTACTCCTGACAGGACATGGGAATCCATCTCAATGGAATACATGTCAGGCCTCGCGTCCACCAAGCAGGGAAATGACTGTGCTTTTGTGGTTGTTGATCACTTTTCTAAGATGACGATTTTAGTTGCCTACAAGAAGAACATCACAATAGAGACCACTGCTAAGATATTATTTGAATAAGTCTAGTTCCATTTTGGAATCCCACAAACCATTGTCTCAGATCGAGACAGTCAATTTTTTAGCACATTCTAGTCGAGCCTCTGGTCACTGCTGGCCACCAAGGTCACAAAATCCACGACCTTCCACCCCTAGACAGATGGCCAAACCGAGGTCATAAATTGAATGATTGTGCATATCCTTCACATGCATAATTCAAAGCACCCTCACACATGGGATGAGAGCCTTCCCTATATCCAACATAGCTACAACCGAGCCCTGCATAGCTCAACCGACCACAACCCCTTTCAGGTGGGGTTGGGATTCCAACCATTGGGTCCCATAGATGTTGCACTTCCCCTTACGGTCACCTCGACCGAATCATATCCTGCTCCAAATGAAGCTAACAAAGCCACCTGGTTCATTGAGCGGATCCATCACATCCACCAACAGGTTTAGGATATCCTACAGAAGTCCAATGACAAGTACAAGCAACGCCATGATCAACATCGGGTGCCACATAAGTTTCATGTGGGCGAAAAAGTTTGGTTGCACTTACAGAAAGAACACCTTACAGGACCCCATGGGAAGCTTCGCCCACTCCATTATGGGACTTACACCATCATCAAGGCCATGGGGGATAATACTTTTGAGCTCAACATTCCTCCTTTGCTTGGCTTGCACCCAGTGTTTAACGTGGATCTCCTTCACCCTTATTTCCCACCATTATTGGACACCTCAGACGTAGCAGAACAACTGACACCAACATAGATCAAACCCGACTGCATAAAACAAAAATCCAGTGATTAGATTGTGGACACATAGATCAAGGGCACTCGACAACAAAGGATCCATCTTTATCGAGTCGTCAAAGCAGGGCAGCTCCTGCACCAAGTCAAGTGGCTCACCCGGGGAAAAATTCAGCATAAATTTCCTCATCTGATGGGGGAAATCAATGCAATGGAGACCACTTCTTTCCAAGGAGGGAGGATTGATCCAAGTGGATATCGTTGGCCACCCACCTTTTCCTACTGGCTCAAAACAGTTTTCTAGTAATTTTGGCAATTTACTATTTTTAGCAGTTTTAACTTCTAGGGCCATTTTGAGGGCCTAAATGAAGGTTTTTCAGGATAGAGATTCTCGATGATATCCAAATGAAATATTGAGCCCTCAAAATGAATCTCCTCTAATATTCCTTTCCAACGGGATATCATACGCCTAAAACGGGGATCGTATGCAAAAGTTACGACCCCGAGAAGTTGATGTACTAACTTACCTAGACGGGGCCCACATGACTTTTGGCACTTCATCTCCTAGGGTTAATTTTTTGGATGTCTAGGGTTTTTAGCATTCCTGTTTATTGTAAAAATTCCTTCAGAGCCTCATTGTAATCATCTTCTTGCGAATGAGCGCAACCGTCACATCTCTTCTCAAAGATAAGCCACCACCATTCCAACAAGCTTGTTTCCGCTGCATTTTACAGTTTCAACTTATTTCCTTATTGAATAGAAAACCAGTTTTACTGTATCTCAGTTATTTTGTGTTAAGAACCTATTAATAATATGTAGTCATTTCATTCTACTCATAAAATATGGATCAGTGGTATCATAGCGGTCTTCTCCTTGTCATCTTAATGCATGTCCTCAACGAGGTCGGAATACAAAGAGTTGGGTCTCGAGCTTGTTTCTCTTGAGGAAAAAATCTCTCACACGCCCAAGAGACATCTCATGGCAGGAGAAAATAAATATGATGGGACATGATATCCTTTCAAACTGTTGATTGAGGAAGCCCTCACACAACAAAGGAACGAGATGTTGGATAGTTTCGTGCAAATCCTTTGACGACTACCAACAGGCGACACATATTCTTCAAGCTGAGGCGCCGCTCCCTTCAAGGTACAAATACAATTTGATATTCTTATATTTGAAGGTCAGATAGACAGAGATTTTGTAGACAAGTGGTTGAATCTAGTAGAAGGGCATTTTCTTTCCATAACTTTTCGAATAGAGAAAAGATTACTTTTGCGCTCCTCAAATCCATTCCCCATGTCAAAGATTGGTGGGAAAATTTCTGTGAGCAAAAGGAAATAGAGGAACCCTCATTATTTACAGTCATGGCCACCTGGGAATCCTTCAGGGATGCTATTAAGGAAGAATACTACCCTGTCGGAAGTTATGACGACTTGTATACCAAATGGACCACACTGCGGCAAAAAGAGACCAAGCAGTGCCAGATTTCACAAATATCTTACATACCTTGCACACCAAGCTGCGTATCAAATGTTCAGAGAAACATTTAGTGCTCAAGTATCATGACGTTCTGCATAGATACATCCATACTGAAATGGAATTTCTATACATCTCATCCTTGGGCATGGCCTACAGATATGCTGTCAAAATCAAGCAGAAGCTCTAACAAAAGACACGAGAATTCGGGCCTGGGAACCCCTCACAACAAAAGATAGGAAAGGGAGGTCCCAACCCATGGAACAAAGGACATAGCAAATATGGACAGTATAAAGACAACCAGTCCAAGCCACAAGCAAAGAAGGACACTATAAAGACAAAGAAAGATACCGGGAAGTGGTGCGACTTCCATAAGAGCCCTTGGCATAACACTTCTGACTACCTCTCAAAGAAGTTGCTAGTGGCCTAAGTGAAAGACTCTGAATCAGATGCAGGTTCAGACTCTGAGCCAAAACCAAAAAGGGGAAGACAAATCATTGACGCGGAACCCTGTGCCACTGTTTCTACCAACAAGCTCCAAACTAGTGAACCAGATGAGCCAAAAGAAGGAGAACACCTCTTCCATTCACATATGTGGGTAAAAGGCACCCCATTGCAATTCATCATTGATAGAGGTAGCCAGAAGAACCTCATCTCAGTAGATATTGTCAAGCGGTTGGCCTTTTCGACAACGCCGCACCCACAACCCTACACCATTGGATGGCTCTGCCAAGGAAGCGATCTCCACATCAGCCAACCGTGTCGATTGTCATACGACATAAAGCCCTTCAAAGACGAGGTATTGTGTGATGTTTCTCCTCTCGAAGTTTGTGATATTCTTTTGGGCTAGCCTTATTTATGGAAACATCATGTTGTATATGAGTCTAGGCCTCACAATGTTATTATTACTTTGAACAAGAAATTGTACAGGATACCCAAGGCAGTCCCACCTAGTGTTATTTCCTTGATCTCTGCTAGGAAATGTAGGAAGGTGATCTCTCAGATGGGGAAGTTTGTCTTCTTCATGATTCACTCTCAGAGTAAGAGGAATATCACAACCACATCCAGGGTCTTTGTGGTTGACCTCTCCACACAACAAAATAAAGTAGATAAGGTCGTGGAATAATACTCAGATATCTTCTCCTCTCCTACCAGGGTACCTCTACACTACCAGGTCAAGCACCCCATTGATCTGACCCTTGACGCACCATTTCCCAATGGGCCGGTCTATTGCCACTCTTTGTTAGAGATTGATGATATCAAGCAAAATTTCCAAGAACTGCTCCACAAGGGGCACATACATCTGAGATCATCACCTTGCGGGATCCCAATCATGCTGGTACAAAAGAAATATGGAACCTGGTGACTCTGCATTGATTACCGGGCTCTAAATAAAATCACAGTCAGAAACAGATACTCGATTCCTTGAATCGAAGACCTCCTTGTTTAACACATGGGGGCCAAATACTTCAGTAAGATTGATTTGAATTCTGGCTACCACTAAGTCCTAATAGAATAGAATTCAGGAAGGCCTTTTTGAATGGTTGGTCATGCCCTTTGGTTTGACAAATGCTCCAGCCACTTTCATGAGGATGATGGATGATATCCTGCAACCATTAACCAATACTTTTATAGTGGTGTATCTGGATGACATTCTCATTTACAGTAATACGTGGGCCGAACACTTGCAACATATTCAACAAGTTCTTCACACCCTGCGGCAACACAAGCTATATGAAAACTTGGAAAAATGCTCCTTTGGCATGGAAAGGGTCCATTACCTGGGCTACATAATTGATCAACATGACATTCATGTGGATCCACCCAAGATCTAAGTCATCCGTGATTGGACAACCCCAACCACACTCACTAAGCTTCAGAGCTTCTTGGGCCTTGCCAATTTCTACCGCAGGTTCCTGTTGGGATTGTCCCATATTGCATGGGCCCTCAACCAAATAACCATGGGTGGTAGTAAGACGGAATTTGCGTGGGGCCAGTCCCAACAACAAGCGTTCAATGATTTGAAGCAATGCTTGTGCTCATCCCCAGTACTTTCACTACTAGACTTGCAACAACCCTTTGAGATCGAGACAGATGCTTCAGACCACGCGGTGGGCACTGTTCTCACTTAGCATAGCCAATCTGTGGCCTATCATAGTGAGACACTATCATATGTTGTCCATAAGTACCTTAGTTATGACAAAGAAATGTACTCCATTGTGCAAGCTTGCTGCCAGTGGAGACATTACATTCTTGGGAAGGAGACAATCATCCACACTGATCATAAGACACTGCAGTTCATGCAGACTCAAGGAAAATTGCAGAATGATCACCATCAAAAGTGGTGCACATACTTGCAGCAATGCCACCTCAACATCAAGTATAAAACAAGAAGCACCAATTGCGTCACTGATTTCCTCAACAGACTGCCAGTCAGGGCACTTACCATGGTGCTAGACTCCTGCGGCCATGAGACCTCTAGATGGCCCCAACTCTATGAGACAGACCCAGACTTCGCCACCACCTACCAAATGTTGGGTGCAAACGCAGTTGTCGATAATTTCCATCTTCAGGATGGGTTGTTGTGTCGTCTAGGCCATATATGTGTTCCATCAAGTGAGCAAGTGAAGCTGATTTGGGAAGCCCACTATAGTTGGGTGGCATGACACTTCGACGTCAAAAATACAGTGGCGATGCTACATAAACATTTCTACTGGCTGAAACTTCGACAGGAGGTTAGCAAGTATATCAGGTCTTACACTGCCTGCATTGTTGCCAAACTGACCACTAAGAAACAGGGCTTGTACACCCATCTTACTACTCATGACAAGCCATGGGAATCCATCTCAATGGACTACATGTTGGGCCTCCCATCCACCAAGTGGGGAAATGACTGTGTTTTTGTGGTTGTAGATCGCTTTTTTAAGATGACGATTCTGGTTTCCTGCAAGAAGAACATCACAATAGAGGCCACTACCAAGATCTTGTTTGAACGAGTTTGTGTACATTTTGGAATCCCACAAACCATTGTCTCAGATTGGGATAGTTGATTTCTCAACAAATTCTAGTCGAGCCTCTGGTCACTGTTGGCCACCAAGCTCACCAAATCTACGACCTTCCACCCCTAGATAGATGGCCAAACTGAAGTCGTAAATTGAATGATTGTGCATATGCTTCACATGTATAATTCAAAGAAACCACACTCATAGGATGAGAGCCTTCCCTATGTCCAATATAGCTACAACCGAGCCCTACATAGCTCAATTGACCACAACCCATTTCAGGTGGGGTTGGGATTCCAACCATTTGGTCCCATAGATGATTCACTTCCCCTTGCGGTCACCTTGACCGACTCATCTCCTGCTCCAAATGAAGCTGACAAAGCCACTTGGTTCATTGAGAGGATCCAACACATCCACCAATAGGTTCAGGATATCATACATAAGTCCAATGACAAGTACAAGCAGCACCATGATCAACATCGGGTGACACATAAGTTTCAGGTGGGTGACAAAGTTTGGTTTCACTTGTAGAAAGAACGCCTTACAAAACCCCATCAAAAGCTTCACCCACTCTATTATAGTTCGTACACCATCACCAAGGCCATGGGGGATAATGATTTTGAGCTCAACATTCCTCCTTCCCTTGGCTTGCACCCAGTGTTCAATGTGGATCTCCTTCGCCCTTATTTCCCACCATTATTGGACACCTTAGACGGACCAGAACATCTGACACCAAAAAATATCAACCCTGAATGCATACAACAGGCATCCAATGATCATATTGTGGACACACAGATCAAGGGAACTTGACAACAAATGATCCATCTTTATCGAGTCATCAAAGCAGGGCAACTCCTTCACTAAGGCAAGTGGCTCACTCGGGGCCAAATTCAACAAAAATTTCCTCATATGATGGGGGAACTCAATGAAATGGAGACCCTTTCTTCCTAAGGAGGGAGGATTGATCTAGGTGGATATGAGTGGCCACCCACCTTTTCCAACTGGCTCAAAATAGTTTTATGACAATTTGGCAATTTACTATTTTTGGCAGTTTTAACTTCTAGGGCCATTTTGAGGGCCTAAATGAAGGTTTTTCGGTATCGAGATTCTTAATTATATATGAAGGCATCATTGATCTCCCAAAATGAATCTCCTCGATTATACCTTTCCAATGGGATATCATACGCCTAAAAAGGATATCGTATGAAAAAGTTACGACCCCGGGAAGTTGATGTACTAATTTACCTAGATGGGGCCCACATGACTTTTGGCGCTTCATCTCCCAGGGTTAGGTTTTTGGATGTCTAGGGTTTTTGGCATTCCTGTTTATTGTAAAAATCCCTTCAGAGCCTCAATTTAATCATCTTCTTGTGAATGAGTGTAGCCTTCACATCTCTTCTCAGAGATAAGCTGCCACCATTCCAACAAGCTTGTTTCCGCTTCATTTTAGAGTTTCAGCTTATTTCCTTATTGAATAGAAAACCAATTTTACTGTATCTCTGTTATTTTGTGTTAAGAACCTATTAATAATCTGTATTCATTTCGTTCTTTCATAAAATCTGGATCAGTGGTATCAGAGCGGTCTACTCCTTGTCATCTTAATGCATGTCCCCAACGAGGTTGGAATACAAGGAGTTGGGTCTCGAGCTTGTTTCTATTGAGGAAAAAAGCTCTCGCATGCACAAACAAATTCTCATTGTAGGAGAAAATAATTATGATGAGATAGGATATCCTTTCAAAGTGTTGATTGAGGAATCCCTCACACAACAAAGGAACGAAATGATGGATAGTTTCACGCAAATCCTTCGGCAACTACCAACAAGCGATGCATCTTCTTCAAGCGGAGGCGCTGCCCCCTTCAAGGTACAAATAAACATTGATATTCCTATATTTGAAGGTTATATAGATGTAGATGTTGTAATCAAGTGGTTGAATATACTAGAAGGGTATTTTTCTGTCCATAACTTTTTGAATAGAGAAAAGATTACTTTTGCGCTCCTCAAAGCCGTTACCCATGTCAAGGATTTGTGGGAAAATTTCTGTGAGAAAAAGGAAATAGAGGAAAACTCATTATTTGCAGTCATGGCCACTTGGAAATCCTTCAGAGATTCTATTAAGGAATAATACTACCCTTTCAAAAGTTATGACGACTTGTATATCAAATGGACCACTCTGCGGCAAGAAAGAGACCAAGCAGTGCCAGATTTTACAAATATATTTCATACCTTGTGCACCAAGCTGGGTATCAAATATTCAGAGCGACATTTGGTGCTCATGTATCATGGCACTCTGCATAGATAGATCCATACTAAAATGGAATTTCTGGACATCTCATCCTTGGGCGTGGCCTACTGATATGCTGTCAAAATCGAGCAAAAGCTCAAACAAAAGACTCAACAATTTGGGCCTGGGAACCCCTCACAACAAAAGCCAGGAAAGTGTGGGCCCAACCCATAGAACAAAGGACAAAGAAAATATGGATAGTATTAGGACGACCATTCCAAGCCGCAATTAAGTAAGGACACCGAAAAGACAAACAAAGATATCGGGAAGTGGTGCGGCTTCCATAAGAGCCCTTGGCATAACACTGTTGACTGTCGCTCAAAGAAGTCACTGGTGGCCGAAGTGAAAACCTATGAATCAGATGTGAGTTCAGACACTGAGCTAGAACCAGAAAGGGGAAGAAAAATAATTGACATGGAACCCAATGCCATCGTTGCTACCACCAAGATCCAACCCGGTGAACCAGACGAGCCAGAAGAAGGAGAACGCCTCTTCCATTCACAAATGTGGGAAAAAGGCACCCTGCTGCACTTCATAGTTGATAGTGGTAACCAGAAGAACCTCATCTCAGCAAAGGTCGTCAAACAGTTGGCCCTACTAACAATGCCTCACCCACAACCCTACACCATTGGATGGCTCCACCAAGGAAGCGATCCCCATGTCAGCCAACAGTTCCGATTGTCGTATGACATCAAGCCCTTCAAACATGAGGTATTGTGTGATGTTGCTCCTCTCGAAGTTTGTGATGTTATTTTGGGCCAACATTATTTATGGAAACATCATGATGTATATGAGTCTAGGCCTCGTAGTGTTATTATTCCTTTGAGCAGGAAATTGTACAGGATACCTGAGGTAGTCCCACCTAGTGCTATTTTCTTGATCTCTGCTAAGAAATGCAAGAAGATCATCTCTCAGACAGGGAAGTTTGTCTTCTACGTGATTCTCTCTTAGAGAAAGAGAAAGATCAGAACCACATCCAGGGTCTCTGCGACTAACCTCTCCACACATCAGAAGCAAGTAGATAAGGTTGTGGAAGAATACTCAGATATCTTCTCCTCACCTACTAGAGGTACCTCTGCACTGCTAGGTCAAGCATCCCATCGATCTGACCCTCGATGCACCTCTGACCAATGGTCCAGTCTATCACTGCTCTCTATTAGAGAATGAGGAGATCAAGCGACAGATTCAAGAACTACTCCACAAGGGGCACATCCATCCTAGCTCATCACCTTGCAGGAGCCAAATCATGCTGGTACAGAAGAAAGATGGAACCTTGTGACTATGCATTGATTATTGGGTTCTGAATAAAATCATAGTCAGAAACTAGTACCCAATTCCCCGAATCGACAACCTCCTTGATCAACTCATGGGGGCCAAATAATTCAGTAAGATTGATTTGAAGTCTGGCTATCACCAAGTCCTGATAGAATAGACAGATGTATGGAAAACCGCCTTCGAGTCAAAGAAAGGCCTTTTTGAATGGTTGGTCATGCCCTTTGGTTTGACAAATGCTCCAACCACTTTCATGAGGATGAAAGACAATATCCTGTGACCATTTACCAATACTTTTGTAGTGCTTTATTTGGATGACATTCTCATTTACAACAATACTTGGGCCGAACACTTGCAGCATACTCAACAAGTTCTGCACACCCTACGACAACACAAGCTATATGCCAACTTAGAAAAATGCTCATTCGACATGGACGAAGTCCATTACCTGGGCTACATAATTGATCAACATGGTGTGCATGTGGATCCAACCAAGATCCAAGTCATCCGTGACTAGCCCCCCCCAACCACACTCACTTAACTTCAGAGCTTCTTGGTCCTTGCCAATTTCTACCACATGTTTGTGTTGGGATTCTCCCATATTGCATAGGCCCTCAACCAAATAACCAGGGGTGGTGGTAAGGAAAATTTTTCTTGGGGCCGGTCCCAACAATAAGTGTTTGACGATCTGAAGAAGCGCTTGTGCTCATCCCCGATACTTTCACTACCAGACCTGGAACAACCCTTTGAGATCGATACAAATACTTCAAGCTATGTGGTGGGTATCGTTCTCACTCACCACGACCACCCCGTGGCCTATCATAGTGAGACACTATCATATGCTGTCTGTAAGTACCCTAATTAAGACAAATAAATGTACTCCATTGTGCAAGACTTCCGCCAATGAAGACATTACATTATTGGGAAGGAGACAATCATCCAAACTGATCATAAGCCACTACAGTTCATGCAGACTCAAGGAAAAGTGTAGAATGATCGCCATAAAAAGTGGTCCACATACTTGCAACAATTCCACCTCAACATCAAGTATAAAATAGGAAGCACCAATCATGTCACTGATTTCCTTAACAAACCACCAGTTGCGACACTCACCACGGTGCTAGACCCCTGCGACCATGAGACCTCTGGATGGCCCCAACTCTATGAGACAGACCTGGACTTCGCCACCACCTACCAAATGTTGGGTGAAAACATAGTTGTCGATAATTTCCATCTTCAAGATGGGTTGTTGTCTCATCTAGGCCATATCTATGTTCCATCAAGAGAGAGAGTGAAGCTGATCTGGGAAGCCCACTACAGTTGAATGGTAGAACACTTCGGTGTCGAAAAGACAGTGGTGATGCTACATAATCATTTCTACTGGCCGAAACTTCGACAGGAGGTCAACACATATATCATGTCCTGCATTGCCTATGCTATTGCCAAACCTACCACTAAAAAAAAGTGCCTATACACCCCTCTTTCTACCCCTGACAGGCCATGGGAATCCATCTCAATGGACTACATGTCAGGCATCCCGCTACCAAGCGGGGAAATGACTATGTTTTTGTGGTTGTTGATCTCTTTTCTAATATGGCGATTTTGGTTTCCTACAAGAAGAACATCACAATAGAGACCACTGCCAAGCTCTTCTTTGAATGAGTTTGGGTACATTTTGGAGTCCCACAAACCGTTTTCTCAGATCGGGACAATCGATTTCTCATCACATTCTAGTCGAGCCTCTGGTCACTGCTGGCCACCAAGCTCACCAAATCCATGACCTTCCACCCCCAGAAAGATGGCCAAACCAAGGTCATAAATCGAATGATTGTGCATATCCTTCACATTTATAATTCAAAGCATGCTCACACATGGGATGAGAGCCTTCCCTATGTCCAACATAGTAACAACCGATCCTTGCATAGCTCAACCGACCACAACCCCTTTCAGGTGGGGTTGGGATTCCAACCATTGGGTCTCATAGATGTTGCATTTCCCCTTGTGGTGACCTTGACTGACTCATCTCCTACTCCAGCTGAAGCTGACAAAGACACCAGGTTCATTGAGCAGATCCATCACATCAGCCAACAGGTTGAGGATATCCTACATAAGTCCAATGAAAAGTACAAGAAGCACCATGATCAACATCGGGTGCCACATAAGTTTCAGGTGGGCAACACAGTTTGGTTGCACTTGCAAAAAGAACACCTTAGAGGACCCCATGGGAAGCTTCGCCCACTCCATTATGGTCCATACACCATCGCCAAGGCCATGGGGGATAATTCTTTTTAGCTCAACATTCCTCCTTTCCTTGGCCTGCACCCAATGTTCAATGTGGATCTCCTTTGCCCTTATTTCCCACCATTATTGGACACCTTAGACATAGCAGAACAAATGAAACCAATAGAGCTCAAACCTGACTGCATACAACATGCATCCAATGATCCAATTGTGGAAACACAAATCAAGGTAACTTGACAACAAAGGATCCAACTTTATCGAGTTGTAAAATCAGGGCAACTCCTGCACCAAGGCAAGTGGCTCACCCTGAGCCAAATTCAGAAGAAATTTCCTCATCTGATGGGGGACCTCAACGCAATGGATACCATTGCTTCGTATGGAGGGAGGATTGATCCAGGTGTATATCGGTGGCCACCCACCTTTTCCAACTAGCTCAAAACAGTTTTTTGGTAATTTTGACAATTTACTATTTTTAGCAGTTTTAACTTCCAGGGTCATTTTTAAGGCCTAAATGAAGATTTTTCGGGATCGAGCTTCTCATGTAATGAAAATGGCATGATTGATCCTAGAAAATGAATATAATCGACGATACCTTTCCAATGGTCTATCATACGCCTAAAACGAAGATCGTATGCAAAAGTTACGACCACGGGAAGTTGATGTACTAACTTACCCAGATGGGGCCCACATGAAGTTTGGCGCTTCATCTCCCAGGGTTATGTTTTTGGATGTCTAGGGTTTTTGGAATTATTGTTTATTGTAAAAATTCCTTCAGAGCCTCATTGTAATCATCTTCTTGCAAATGAGCACAACTGTTACATCTTTTCTCAGAGATAAGCTGCCACCATTCCAACAGGCTTGTTTCCGCTGTATTTTACAGTTTCAACTTCTTTCCTTATTGAATAGAAAACCAGTTTTACTATATCTCTATTATTTTGTGTTAATCACCTGTTAATAATCTGTAGTCATTTTGTTCTTCTCATAAAATATGGATCAATGGTATTAGAGAGGTCTGCTCCTTGTCGTCTTAATGCATGTCCCCAATGAGGTCGGAATACAAAGAGTTGGGTCTCGGGCTTGTTTCTCTTCAGGACAAAATCTCTTGCACGCCTAAGCGACCTCTCATGGCAAGAGAAAATAAAGATTATGGGACAAGATATCCTTTCAAACTGTTGATTGAAGAAGCCCTCGCGCAACAAAGGAACGAGATGATGGATAGTTTCATGCAAATCCTTTGATGGCTACCAACAAGCGACACATCTTCTTCAAGTGGAGGCACCAACCCCTTCAAGGTAAAAATAAACTTTGATATTCCTATATTTGAAGGCAAAATAGACGTAGATGTTGTAGACAAGTGGTTGAATCTACTAGAAGGATATTTTTCTGTCCATAACTTTTTGAATAGAGAAAATATTACTTTTGCACTCCTCAAAGCCGTTCCCCATGTCAAAGATTGGTGGGAAACTTTCTGTGAGAAAAAGGAAACAGAAGAACCCTCATTATTTATAGTTAGGACCACCTGTGAATCCTTCAGGGATGTTATTAAGGAAAAAAATACTACCATGTCAGAAGTTATGATGACTTGTATACCAAATGGACCACACTGCGGTAAGAAAGAGACCAAGCAGTGCTAGATTTCAAAAATATCTTTCATACCTTGCACACCAAGCTGGGTATCAAATATTCAGAGTGACATTTGGTGCTCAAGTATTGTTGTTCTCTGCATAGATACATCCAGACCGAAATGAAATTTCTGGACATCTCATCCTTGGGTGCGACCTACCGATATGCCGCCAAAATCGAGAAGAAGCTCAAACAAAAGACACAACAATTTGGGCCTGGGAACCCCTCACAACAAAAGCCAGGAAATGGTGGCCCCAACCCACAGAAAAAATGAAAGAGCAAATATGGACAATATCAGGACAAACATTCCAAGCCTCAAGAAAATAAGGACATCGAAAAGACAAATAAAGATATCGAGAAGTGGTGCGACTTCCATAAGAGCCCTTAGCATAACACTACTGACTGTCGCTCAAAGCAGTTGCTGGTGGCCAGAGTGAAAGCCTCTGAATTAGATGTGGGTTTAGACTTTGAGCCAAAACTAGAAAGGAGAATATGGATCATTGACGTGGAACCCAGTGCCACTGTTTCTACAACTAAGCTCCAGCTTGGTGAACCAGACGAGCGAGAAGAAGGAGAATGCCTCTTCCAGTCATAGATGTGGGTAAAAGGCACCCCGCTGCACTTCATCGTTGATAGAGGTAGCAAGAAGAACCTCATCTCAAGAGATTTCATCAAGTAGTTGGCCCTGCCAACAATGCCGCACCCACAACCCTACACCATTGGATGGCTCCACCAAGGAAGCGATCTCCACGTCAGCCAACAGTGCCGATTGTTGTATGACATCAAGCCCTTCAAAGACGAGGTATTATGTGATGTTTCTCCTCTCGAAGTTTGTGATGTTCTTTTGGGCCCACCTTATTTATGGAAACATCATGCTATATATGAGTCTAGGCCTTGTAGTGTTATTATTACTTTGAACATGAAATTGTATAGGATACCCAGGCAGTCCCACCTAGTGCTATTTCCTTGATCTCTGCTAAGCAATGTAGGAAGGTCATCTCTCAGACATGGACATTTGTCTTCTTCGTGATTCTCTCTCAGAGTAAGCGAAAGATCATAGCCACATCTAGGGTCTCTGTGACCTACCTCTCCACACAACAGAATCAAGTAGATAAGGTCATGGAAGAATACTCAGATATATTCTCCTCACCTAGCGGGGTACCTCTGCACTTCCAGGTCAAGCACCCCATCCATATGACCCCCAACGAACCGCTACCCAATGGGCCAGTCTATTGTTGTTCTCTGTTAGAGAATGAGGAGATCAAGCGACAGATCCAATAACTTATCCACAATGGGCACATCCATCCCAACTCATCACCTTGCGGGAGCCCAATCATGGTGGTACAGAAGAAAGATGGAACCTGGTGACTCTACATTGATTACCGGACTCTGAATAAAATCACAGTCAGAAACCTGTACCCGATTCCCCGAATCAACGACCTCCTTTATCAACTCATGGGGGACAAATACTTTAGTAAGATTGATATGAAGTCTGGTTACCACCAGGTCCCGATAGAATAAACATATTTATGGAAAACCCCCTTCAATTCAAATGAAAGCCTTTTTGAATGGTTGGTCATTCCCTTTTGTTTGACAAATTATCTAGCCACTTTCATGAGGATGATGGACAATACCCTGCGACCATTCACCAATAATTTTGTAGTGGTGTATCTAGATGGAATTCTCATTTATAGAAAGACTTGGGATGAACACTTGCAACATATTCAATAGGTTCTACACACCCTGCGACAACACAAGCTATATGTCAACTTCGAAAAATTCTCCTTCGACATGGATAGGGTCCATTACCTAGAATACATAATTGGTCAGCATGGCATGCATGTGGATCCAGTGAATATCCAAGTCATCCATGACTTGCCAACCCCAACCACACTCACTGAGCTTTGGAGCTTCTTCAGCCTTGCCAATTTCTACCGCAGGTTTGTGTTGGGATTCTCCCATATTGCATGGGCCCTTAGCCAAATAACCATGGGTGGTGGTAAGGCTAAATTTGCACGGGGTTGGTCCCAACAACAAGCGTTCGATGATTTGAAGCAACCCTTGTTCTCATCCCCAATACTTTCACTACCAGACATGAAACAACCCTTTGAGATCGAGATAGATTCTTTAGACTATGCGGTGGGCACCATTATTACTCAATACGACCACCTCGTGGCCTATCATAGTGAGGTACTATCAAATGTTGTACATAAGTACACTACTTATGACAAATAAATGTACTCCATTGTGCAAGCCTGCTACCAGTGGAGACATTACATTCTTGGGAAGGGGACAATCATCCCCACTGATCATAATCCACTGTAGTTCATGAAGAATCAAGGAAAATTGCAGAAGGATCACCATCAAAATTGGTCCACATACTTGTAGCAATTCCACCTCAACATCAAGTTTAAAACATGAAGCATTAATCGCGTCACTGATTACCTTAGTAGATCACCAGTTACGACACTCACCATGATGCTAGACTCCTATGACCATGAGACCTCTAGATGGCCCCAACTCTATGAGACAGACCAGAACTTTGCCACCACCTACCAAATGTTGGGTGCAAACGCAGTTGTCGATAATTTCCATCCTCAGGATGGGTTGTTGTGTCATCTAGGCCATATCTGTGTTCCACCAAGAAAGCGAGCGAAGATGATATGGGAAGCCCACTATAATCGGGTGGTAGGACAATTCGGAATCAAAAATATAGTGGTGATGCTACAGAAACATTTCTACTGGATGAAACTTCGACAGGAGGTCAACAAGTATATCAGGTCCTGCACTACCCGCGCTATTGCCAAATCGACCACTAAGAAATAGGGCTTGTACACTCCTCTTCCTACTCCTGACAGGCCATGGGAATCCATATCAATGGAGTACATGTCGGGCCTCCAGTCCACCAAGTGGGGAAATGACTGTGTTTTTGTGGTTGTTGATCGCTTTTCTAAGATGGCGATTCTAGTTTCCTGCAAGAAGAACATCACAGTAGAGGCCACTCCCAAGCTCTTCTTTGAACGAGTCTAGGTACATTTTGGAATCCCACAAACCATAGTCTCAGATTGGGATAGTCAATTTATCAACACATTCTAGTTGAGCCTCTGGTCACTACTAGCCACCAAGCTCACCAAATCCACGGCCTTCCACCCCTATATAGATGGCCAAACCGAGGTTGTAAATTGAATGATTTTGCATATCCTTCACATGTATAATTAAAATCACCCTCACACATGGGATGAGAGACTTACCTATGTCCAACATAGCTACAATTGAGCCCTGCATAGCTCAACTAGCCACAACCCCTTTCAGGTGGGGTTGGGATTCCAACCATTGGGTCCCATAGATGTTGCACTTCCCCTTGCGGTCACCTCGATCG